>CAEGAA010027225.1:0-83386 GCA_903067105.1 Poeciliopsis infans | reverse complement strand
TATAGTTAGTATTTAGCATTAGATTTTGTTTCAGTAAAACACAAACACGTTCTAGTTCAATCACTGAGGCAGAAAACCAAAACAGGCATAGGTCGTAAATTATCCCGAGGGAGGGTTTGCAGGAGACGCCTGGTACGCCAAAGACCCAGTTTGACAATCCATATATCTGCCTTTGGGACTCTTTAGCAGAGGTAATCAAAGTAACATTAAGACAGACCCCACAAAGGAAAAACACACCTCCTAATGCATATATTTAAATTTAGAGAAAGGCACAGGCTTATAAAAGTTTTCGTTTGCAACAGAGAATTCGAATTGCTTTCTGCCCGAGTTCGCAATTTCCGGAAAATGCATTTTCTGTGCTTGCTTGCTTTCTTTCAACTCGCGCAATTATTTCTGTTTTGTCACGTCTTGGACTTTTGATAATCTGGGTGAGATTGCTTATTGTAACATTGATTTTCTCTGGATAAAACCTAGAATCTTCTGATGTCGTACGATTGCTCTTTCTCACTGCGCATATTGAGGTTCAAGAATCCGGGATCAGAGGAACGAATTAACGAGCTAAATCAAGTTATTCCTCTTTTAATTCTTAACACTACACAGGGAATAATAAACACATGACTATCTGATGTAGTCACATTTACCACATAAGTTTCTGTTTCAGTCATATTTTCAACTTTAAATCTCATATTTCTAACTAAAAAAACTCATCATTAAGACAGGACATGTGACAGAAATGGGCCTCCATGACAGGCTTGTCTCTTAAATGTCTTTCAATGAAACAGTGAACATTTTTTGTTGTAGTAAATGATTTCATGTTGCAAAGAGTCCAACTTCTTCATTGGTGGTAACTGACATATCTGCTTTTGTCACTGATGTTTGCTGAATTAGTGAAACATGATAAAACCATCTCTGACTACAGGGTGTACAATAAGCTTTTGGATGCTTCCTTATTCTGTAGAAGCAATTGTTCGGATCAGCGTGTCCAAGCTTTTCCTCCCTTCGTCCTTATGCATAATCCCCTACTCACTTGTGTTCAACCTGATCAAGCGTGTTTGTGTCCCTTAAAAGTCCTGCTCTGACACCAGTAGGATTCTCCATATAATCTATAAAGCATCTCATGCCTTCTTTCTGCTGTAAGTGGATTGTTTAACAAATTATATATCTAATCAAGTGAAAAAATTTTAACTGAGGAAAGAAAAACTAGTGCCTATTCTTCCTTTAGCTAGTAGCTTGTAAAATACTGTAAACTGAAGGTAATAGTTATACACAGTTAGAGTGTAACTCCTCTACCAAGATAAAATCTTGCCAGTCAAACTCCAACTTTTTTTATGAGCTGCAAGCCAATGAGCTGATACGGTAAGTCAATCGCTGTGCAGCAAAGTGGCGTTTGTTTCACTTCCTTTCTAAGTTATTTCTGGACCTCTGTGTTTTGTATGCAGAACAATAAACTTCATAACGCTGTCCTGTTAAGAGGAAATACTGGCCCAGTGAGAAGAAACTGTTTTTATCAACCTCAGAGCAGAACAGTTCAGACTGGAGTCAGCATGGAGTTGATGCCTGGTAGCTGTTTCCTCTGGCTTTAGCTGTCTGGGTGACGGCAAACGTTCCTCTATGGCCAGTCAGAGCAGAAACAACAAAATCCTTCTGGATCTGGTGCAGCAGCCCGGAAACAAACAATGTGCTGACTGTGCAGCTCCTGGTGAGTATGCTCTCTCAGATGTATGATATCTGGACATTTTGTACTGCATACTAGGGTTTTCAAAACTTCTTTTTAATTCATTCCTGGTTATATTGTAATGGTCTCATTTAACAAAGTGTAAATAGTCACTTGGAGCCACATGACATTTTGATGAGCAGAGCATTTAAAGATATGTTTTATTGCTTTGGTCACGTTTCAGTATAAACTTGTATTTTGGGAAGCTCTGACTCCTGTGCAATTGTCATTGTGTTATGACCCAATGGTTCCTTTTATTACTCCCAGCATTTGCTACCATGAGGACAATTTAGACAGTATTTGCCTGTGTGACAGGAAGACATAGACAGAATACTAACTTTTTCATCTGCTTTGGTCCGTCTCAGAAAGTAAAAATTGTGGTCTTTCACTGTCACAGAGCCTGACTGGGCCTCGTACACTCTTGGTGTGTTTGTGTGCCTAAACTGTTCGGGAATGCACCGCAACCTGTCCACTGTCAGCAAAGTGAAATCCATACGCCTGGATTACTGGGAAGATTCATTAGTGCAGGTAGTGATTTGTAATATATTTTTTTCTTTCCAGTTTGCATGCGAGATCGTGTTTCTTTCAGTGTCTGACCAGATTTTCCTCAAATGCACAATTCTGTGAAAGAGACAGTAGATGGTGTTTCAGTTCCTATGTTTTTTTTTTTCTAGTAAAAGAAGAATTATGGCTTGTATAACATTTTATCAGAAGAAAACCAAAATATAGAAAGTATTTCGAACTAAGTCCACTCTATAAATCCTGAAACTGTTTGCAGTCAGTGGCGGGTCTTGAAGGAATAATGACAAAGGAAAATTGATCATTCAGAAGATGAGTTTGTCCTGTACCTGGTGGGACACCGGCTACAGGACAAACTGTAGCCTGTTATGAGTTTGAATTGCTTCGTTCATCTCAGTTGTTGTGTCCTTGGGCAATATACTTTAACTCTGTGCTGTTCATCTTGGACTTTAGTATTTTGTTTGGCAGTAAGCCACAGCTCTTCTATGATGGTTTTAGTGCATCATTTGTTCAGAACATTGGGTTCCCATCACTGTGGGAAAGGTTGAAAGGTTTTTTCAAAAATAGTTATTGTACCATCATAATCAGCATTAAAAATTTTCACAAGAGAAAAACAGCTGATATTTCCCCTATAATTGGACATCCCACTAGATACATTTAGACTGAGTTAAGTCCTTGGATATCTTGTAGAAATAGTAAGACTCCATGGACATC
This sequence comes from Poeciliopsis infans, assembly GCA_903067105.1. Classification (NCBI taxonomy): domain Eukaryota; kingdom Metazoa; phylum Chordata; class Actinopteri; order Cyprinodontiformes; family Poeciliidae; genus Poeciliopsis; species Poeciliopsis infans. Next base: position 80,439 of record CAEGAA010027225.1, on the reverse strand, counting down.
ACTTAGCAAGTAAGTTACAATTAATATTACAAATGGTTGTTGCTTAAAAATGATTCCAGCTTGTGAAAACTGATAAACAGCAAAATCCTTAGGGAAAACCAAAATCAGGATATCAGTACAAACAGTTCATACCAGCCACACAGAAGTGGAAGACTGATTATCTGGGGAAAGACAAAAACTGGGTGCCTCTTATTCATATAGTTACTTGTTATTAGCAATGTGTCTGCTGAACTTTGGCCAAGACTCGGTGAGACAACAGGATAATGGGCTTAAGAACTGCAGGAAACCTACAACAGAGAGGCTGAAAATGTAAAAGGACAAAGGCATTTTGATCATTCAAAAACTGTATGAAGAGTTGGGCTGGGACTTCAGTAAGAGGTTACTAAGGTTGCTGTTCGAGTCCTTACAGTTTTAGGAGGGCAAAAAATATTTAGATTTCATTCACATTTGTGCATGTTTTTGCAAATACAATATTTTCTAGATTTTGAAATAAAATAGTTTGTCTACCAGGGGAGATGTTTAGATGGATGTTCACATAGATAATAATAACAACAAGCCGACTAAACAAATGTTCCATAAAATCTTTATGTTTTGGGGTGTTAAGGTGAGTTTGTAACATTGAGAGCATGGTTGCTAAAAGTTTTTTATTTGGAGGAATACATTTATAGGAATCCTCTTGGTTGTAAGGATTTTTTTTTAATAGGTCAGTGAGCCAAGCCAAAGGTAAGTGAGTCAAACGTCACGAAAAAGAGGATAACATCCAGTTATCATTGTTGAATGGGGTTACACAAACTAAATCATGGCTTCTGCTTTTTGACTGATGTTTTGACAAATAAGACATGATGTAATTTTTTTTCAATGGTTGTTCATGTCAGTTGTTGTATGTCATGATTTATAATAAAAAAGATTAGCTTCATGTATCCAGTTCAGTTTAAAACATTTGAAGGAAACTGAATAGACATGCACTGTCCTTTTGTAGCATTTTAAAACCCATCATGCTGTGGTTTCAGTTCATGCAGGAGCAGGGGAATTCTGTTGCCAAAGCCTTTTTCGAGAAGTGTGTCCCTGCCTTCTATTACAGGCCACAGCAACACGACTGCATGTGAGTGACCTTTGACACTTATTCAAAGCTTAGCATAGATGGGAAGCTAATACTAAACTGCCTCAACAGGACACAGATATGGAGCAAATGCTTGAGTAAACAATGAAAAGACTTCTGCCACCCAAAGCAACATATGTCTATGTTTTGTTTCAGCGTTCTTAAGGAACAATGGATCCGTGCAAAGTATGAAAGACGAGAGTTCACGGGAGAAAACAACGAGTTTCTGCAGACTTATAACTTTGGTAACCCTCTTGAACCTGTCAAGAATATATCCCACTTAAAAGTTAAATGGTGCTGTTATCACACTGCTCCATGTGTGTTTTTATTGAAAAAAAACATTATAAAGGTCTAATCCAGTAGAAATAAAGCAAGTGTTGTCACATCTTTGAAGATTGTGCATTTCTTTTGATGCACTCTTCCTTAATTGGTGCATGTGTATTGGGATCAAGAGTGTGTGATTCATAGAGTTCTACTGCATCAAGACAGGGTTCATTAAATTAGTGATCTCATTTTTTAATATTTAAGAATCAAATGATCATTTCAGGATGAAAGTTCAATTTCCGTGAAAATCAGGCGATCAATTGATTATTAAAAAATTATTCATATACCAGGCCATGCTGTCAGTTTCACCTTCAAACATTCAGTAGAACAAACAGAATGAATGTTCATCAGCGCAGACAAGGTCTTAGGTAATGGTATTAATAGGTGATTGCTGTGATAGATTGCTAGCATTTGAGTGATTCTGTAGCAGAGGTGATACAGGAAACATGTGAGAGCAGCATAATCTGGGAGCAAAATTTATTGTCTAAAAGCCTGCCTTCGCATGTGACAAAATTATATATGTGACACTGTTAAATTACTATGTTAAATGTGATGCTGGATCTTTATTTATCTATGGAAAGGAAAGCTTGACGGGGGATTTTGAAATGTGAACTTGATTTTCAATAATCTATGTAATGTACCCACTTTAGATTCATTTGAATCAACACTATGGAAGAAGGGCAGAGACAACAAACAGTTTCTCAAGAGAATCTTTGTGCTGTCACAGAAGGATTTCACCCTCAAATACTTCACTAAGGAGGATGTAAGTTATTTTCATTTTAAAAGCATGATTACATTAACTTCTTGAGAATTTTTCTCTGTACTAATTACATTTTCTCATGAAAACCAAGTCCAAGGTTGCCAAAGCAGTCATCAGCATGAAGGATCTTAATGCACATTTCCAGACACAGAAAATTGGTCATCCTCATGGGCTGCAGATTTCCTATCTGGAGGATGAGCGTACAAGGAACCTGTTTGTTTACCATGAGAATGGGCAGGTAAAGCAATGTGTCTTAGATATCTGGCATTAGAGCAAATCCAAATATATGGAAATCATGTAAATTCTTCCATTTATACTAACTAAATAAATAGACCTGGCAGAAAGTCCACTTTCACAAAATCTTCTCATCTTTCTTAATTTGTTGTATTTCTTACTCCTTCCAGGTCATCGTATCATTCTTCAACGCTATTCGTGCTACACGCTTGGCGTATCTCTTGAAGAAACATCCCAGTCTACAGCGCAGTGATGTGAGACAACTTTTACTCTACTTTACCAAACACTGATGTAATCCAAGTTTGTCATCTTCATTGGTTTGCAATAAAATAAACATTAACCATGTTGAGTCAGACAGTAGCGCATGGTTTGTTTGAATGTGGATGTGTGACCTATAATTGTCAAGACTGACACTCATAGATCAATATTGCAAGACAGTATCACTTTCGATACAAAGAGTTTAATTTAACCCCTGCTCGAGTTCGCCTACAGATATTTTTGTTCCTCCTAGGCCCATTACCAAACCTTGTGACTCAATTTATAGGCTTTGGTTACATTTGCTTTACTCTCACTTCTGTTGGCTTTATAGGGGTCACCATAGTGAATTTTCCAACTCACTCCACCCACAGCATCTTCCACTGTAACACTAATTCTCTGCATACTTTGCCTCATTACCTTTATTAACATTTTCTGTGATATTACTCTTTTCCTTCTTGGTGGCAGCTCCATCATCACCATCTTCTGGCCACTATTTCCACAGACTTCACTGTGGAGTTTTCCAAAACATCTCAACATTTCCTCTGTAGCTTTGTGTCTGAGTATATACAATCTTATTCACATTTGGTCACAAGACAGTCACTGCTCAGTATATTATGAGATTTTATTGGTAGGGCAGAAGTGCATATTTATCAATTGGAAGAAAAATGACAAATAATTTTTGTTGACTGTTAATTGCCTACTCTAGATTACCCTTAGATGTGAGTGTATAGTTGTGTGTCTGTGTTTACCTGTGCAGGACTGGCAACTTGTCCAGAGTGTATCCTGCCTTTTGCCCAATGACAGCTGGAGATATATGTCAGTCCAGTTATTTCACGAGGATAAATAATTATAGACAATGGACGGATTGCTTGAAAATCCAATCTGAATACATTTTAACTTAGCAATTTTACCGGTATTGTTTTTGTTTCTTTTGAACAGCTAATACCTCAGATAACAACTCATTGCCTGAAAGAGGGCTATATGGAGAAAACCGGCCCAACGGTTTGTTGGTTTGTTGTTCTAGCACAATTTATGTATTTATCTAGACCTGCTGTCCTTATCAGATTGCTACATTTGTGTTTTTCAGCAACGTGAGCCATTCAAGAAGAGGTGGTTCACTCTGTGCTCAGTGAACAGGAAACTCCTCTACTGCAAATCTCCACTGGTAATAAGCTGATCTTTTCTAATAAATGCACATGAATGTTTCTGTTGAAGTGTATTTACAGCTTTTTTTTTAAAAAAGTAAACAAAATATTTCCTTCTGGTTGCATTCAAAACTCTTTTCTCTGCACCACATTGTTAGGATGCCACAGATCTAGGCGCCGTATTTATCGGGTCCCAAGACCACGGCTATTCTGTGTCAGAGAGCAGCGGCCGGTGCACGAGGTCAGGCCGGTGGCACTGTGGGATCACGATGGAAACTCCAAGCAGGCAGTTTGTGTTCATGTGTGAGCAGGAGCAGGAGAGAAGGGAGTGGATGGAGGCCTTCAGAAAGGTCATCTCGCAGCCCATGACCCCAGAGGATTACGCCAGTACGATGACATTATTCCAGCAGACCGCCTGCAGACCATTTCAGATCAAAGAGGCTCCCTCACTAACAACTCTCTCTTTTGTTTCCCTACAGATGAAGCCACTTTGAGGAGAGGGAAATGACTGGGATGTTTTGACAAAGTGACTCTGGAACAGTGACTCCTACAGCTGTGCTGCTGTGGCTTCCTGGGGCCGATGCATATCAGTGGCAGGATTTTCTTAGTAATAGTTATTGTTATAGTGGATGTAGAAAAGCATCTTTTGCAGCATCCATTTTCAAAAACCTTGTCCCCTGCGGGGTCGGGAGGAGTGCTGGTGCCTTTCTCCAGCTGACTGTGCAGCGAGAGTCAGGGTTCAACCTGGACAGGTCGCCAGTCTGTTGCAGATTTTTTGCAGCATGCTTTATGTATTTAATGGAACCCAATACTATATTTATTGAAATACTAACTTCAGATTAAAAACAACAACAACAACAACAACTCTAATAATCTAGAATAATCACTCCAAAGTTCAAACAGCACATTAATCATGTTTTGTGTTTATTTTTTATGTAACTGAATTTGCACATTTTAAAATCTTTTTTAGTGTCTGTGACTCTAAATAAATATTAGAAGAAATATTAGATTCCTTTACTACATCTGTTTGTTTTTCCTTAGCCATCCATTCATCCATACCTCCATTGTGGCACTGAACAAAGATTCTTCAAACATTTCTCTAGAAATGCAAATCAACTCAATAGCATGGCCTAATCTCCATCTAGCTGAGAATGTTTGCATGAAGCAGACACACAAAAACAACAACACACACTATAGGATGCAGTAACTATAGACGACCTACATATCTGTGAACATGAACACAACAATGTTGGAGCTGGATTTGAGTTTGACTTTTTTTAAATTCAAGATCTCTCAACTGGAACATAAATGTAACAGCAGAAGAGCTGCAGTACACAGTATTTATCTTCTGGCTAATATTCAATTTCTTAAAGTAAGTCCTGCAGCAGAAACGTCCTGCTTTCACTTGCTTTCCAACTCATCTCCTCCACAAGTTTGTGTATGGTGTTTTTCCATTTCTTGCCACACGTTGGCGCAAGTTGACTAACCTTTCTGTAAAGATGTAGTAATATTCAGATGACACACTCGGATGCATTTTCCTTGTACCAGAGAAAGCCAACTAAGACAAACGACCGACAACACAAATACATTTTTCTATTTTAAAGCTACTCTAAAATAGTTTATTCCAACATTGCAAAAGTGACAAGTACTTTGTACGTTTATCTAAAAATATTTGTCATGTTTAATCCCGTGTTAGCTGAAGAGAGGAGGCGTGGCGCAGCGCTGCCCGCTGATGAAGCGGCGCAGCGGGCGCAGAAACGTCCTCTGATTCGCTGCCTCGTCACGGCCGGAAGCTGAACGTCTGTCCGGCTGAGGCTGGAGCATTAGTTCATAACACAGCCTGCCGTCACCCCGGATGTGAAAACCGGCTGTGCCGTGCAGACAATGTAGGGAAGCGTCGCTCACTGGGAATCAGCGCGCAGCGGAGTTGAAATGCGGACGTAGCCGTTTAGCGAGCGGGCCAGGCCGCGGCGAGCTGACCGGCTGTCCGCCCTCCACTGCAGCGGGGCAGGAGCATGAACGCTGAGCGCAGACCTCTGCATCGACCCTGTTGAAAACGTTGGAGAAGATGCGCAAGGACGTGAGGATATTGCTTGTGGGGGAACGTGAGTGAAGTTTTGGTTCGGCTGTCGACGTGTTTGCAGAGTCAACCTCTGTTCACTTTAAATGACACAGACGCTCCAACCGGAGCATGTGATGCTGAGTATCTTCATGATGATGATGATGATGATGATGGAGGCTCAGTGCATATCTCTCATCTTTCTCTGAAATTATCTAAATGATCTTTTGTAATTATTCCACACACTATTATTATTATTATTATTAAAAATAGATACTTACCCTTGTATTATTCGTTGTGAATATTTTTTTTTCTGCATGCTTTTATTAATGCAAGTGATTAGCTGCAGCTTTTGGAGATGACAGGATGAAGGGCATTATGCACATATTTTATTTCTGTAATATAGTTTCATAAATTCAAAAAGTGTGGGTCAGTGACATCATGTTCAAGCAATTTAGTGATGCCCTCTAATCCTAGCAAATGCACTGTAACGGATTTGATCTATTTGTGAATTTGTTTCAATCAGAATTTTCAGCTCCAATGCAATATTTATCTCTAACCTCCCTCCCCAGCCAAGGTGGGGAAGACGTCCCTCATCATGTCCCTGGTCAGCGAAGAATTTCCAGATGTGGTATGAGCTGTTTACTTTTACCCTGCTGCTTTTTACTGACCAGTTTAACGTGCAGTAATGAGTGTGTTCTGTTTGGTCCAGGTTCCCTATCGAGTCGAGGAGATCACCATCCCAGCAGATGTGACACCAGAAAGAGTTCCCACACACATTGTGGACTATTCAGGTACAAAGAGGCTGGATTTACACATTGTCTCTTAACTATAGTATGGATATGTATTCAGCTTTTCAGAATCAACAATTTCTTAAACTGTGTTTTGGTTTTGTTTACACCCATTTTTTTTTCATCACGGACTCACATCTTTGTTTTGTCTTCTTAGTTAGGTTGGATGGAAAGCATCTGAGTTTAACAGTTTTTCTTCCAGAATTACTCTGTATTTACCTCCATCCATCTTCCCAAAAACTTTTACCAACTTCCATGTCCCTGCTTAAGAGTTTATTAGGTGACTTTATTTTGGGGTATCAGAAATTTCAGCTTGTATCTAACAGATTTGTTATGTTAAATTTAAATACCGTGTCCCTTTTCTTTTTTTGTTGACCATTTGGCACTACTTTGTGTTGATCTAATACATAAAACTTTGATAAAATATACCAAAGTCTGTGGTCACAGTGTGACAAAATGCGAAAGGGAGGACTACTGCTGTGAGATGCTTTACCTGTGCTCTTTTCACAGAGGCAGAGCAGACAGACGAGCAGTTGTTTCAGGAGATTTCTAAGGTCAGTCAGTGAATTATGCTTAGCTCAGCCAGCTCAAAGTTTTTAACTTCAGGCGAAAGCCTAATGGCCGACTCTGCTGATCTCTCCTGTAGGCAAATGTGATTTGCATCGTCTACGCTGTCAACAACAAGACATCCGTGGAGAAGGCGAGCCTCTTCTGCTGCTGGCATTTTCATAATTTGCTTACATATCAGTTAAACATTTCAGCGCATGAGACCGTCAGTGTGATTGTTGGAAGATTGCAAATTTTAGAAATAATATATTCTGTCCTAAATATCTTTACAGGTGACAAACCACTGGATTCCTCTCATCACCGAGAACACAGACAAGGACAGCAGGTGTGCACATTTAAACCATGGAGCGGAGAACAGATTGTGATATTAGCTACTGCTCCTCTTAAGCATTAAAAAAACTATATAGAAAGAGAAGCCCTTTTCAAAATCCCATGTTTTTATTACTGCTTGTTTTGATTTTTGACATGTTTGTCTTGATGTGCCCAGAGTTCCTCTTATCCTGGTGGGGAACAAGTCAGACCTGGTGGAGCACAGCAGCATGGAGACCATTCTGCCCATTATGAACCACTACAGTGAAATAGAGACATGTGTCGAGGTGAGAGAGTGTAACAGCTGCAAGAATGATAGCATACAGTTTGTTCAGTGATAAATACATAATCAAATTATATACACAAAATCCTCTGAATTTATGGGCGTCCCCAGTACAAAAGCGTAAAATGCTTTGAAATAAATTCATTCTTTAATGCAGTTGCATAATCTCACACTGAAAAAAACACTGAAAATCCATCAATACCAGATTTGTATTTATTTTCAATTTCTTCTGCCATTTCAAAGATGCAATAGTGGCATGAATTCTAACAAGAGTGCCATTGCTTGTAGAGGAGAAACAGGCCAACATTACTGGCACAGATCCTCCATCATACTTTAAATCAACGCTTTGTTTCAAATAAACCTGCAGTGTTTGTTTCTGAAAACGCTCGGTCTTTGCTTCATCTGATCAAAGTGCGTAGTTCCTGTTAAAGTCCCAGTGGAGTTCAACTAACTCCTCACCATTATGCTCTTTCTGGCATCACTGCCAAACAACAAGTTGGCAAGTAGATGGCATCTAATCAAAACAATTTTTTTCCCACCTCCCGAAATACATCTGTCTCATTTAGTCAGCATATTCTCTCTATATAATCTGATGGCTGTATATAAGTCCAATCTTTCAACATTTAAATTGTTGCTTTTCAGCCCAACAGGATCTGTGATCTTATCATGTTAGTAGACTTGAGCTCATTGTGAATTTTTACATTTTTCTTAAAATCACTCGGTGTCTTCTTTTGAGATTAAAACAAAAGTACATTTTCTAAATTTCCTCAGTTTGTCTTGAACTCCCAACAGGAAGTTCTCACATGTTGATGATCTCTAAACAAAGCTCCACCTGCGGCTGTTTTTTCAGACGCACCAATTAGTCTGAAGCGTTGCTTAGGCGGATCGTGTGTCTTAACACCCTGTCTGACTGCTACTTAGAGCAGCTCTTCAAGCAGTGCTTCTTGTTCTCAGGGCTTCAAACCTTCATGTGAACATAGGAAAAACACGCACATATAAGTTTTGTTTTATTCTCCTGTTCATAGTGTTCGGCAAAGAACCTGAAGAACATCTCTGAGCTGTTCTACTATGCACAAAAGGCAGTCCTCCATCCCACAGGTCCCCTGTACTGTCCTGAGAAAAAAGACGTAAGCGCCAAACCTGTCTTACTTTGCATAAAGACCTGTGCTGACTATAGATGCACCAATCAGAGTTTTAGTGGCAAATTTCTGGTCACTGATTTTTGTCAGCTCAGGTCTTTCTTTTAAGAACTCTTAACAAGCACAGTACTTAATCCTGTTTTCTGGATATTAAACATCTGATTACTAATAATTAGCATGGCAAATGAAGTTCGAGATACTAACTGTGAACATTATGCTGGGCGTATTTTGTGTAGAATAAGTAGATGTGACAGACAGAATTGGACTCTTCTGATAGTCTTTTTTGGGGTTCATAACACTTTAGTTTTGAAATTTGTGATACAGCAGATTGCTAACCTACACACCAAAGAGTAGGTTAGCACAACTTAAATTCACTAATCATAAAAGATATAAAAGGACTGGCTAAGTGTTTTTTTTTTTTTTAATTATTATTATGATTATTTGTTGCTTGAATCTGTCCTTTCAGATGAAGCCTCTTTGTGTAAAAGCGCTGACCCGAATCTTCAAAGTGTCAGATTTGGACAATGATGGAATCCTCAATGATATTGAGCTCAACTTCTTCCAGGTGAATCTGCTGTTTGCTTGTTGTTGTTTTTTTTTTTGTTTTGTTTTTTTTTTTGTTTCTTTCAACCAGACGCAAAATTCTGCAAGTTAACTTTCAGTGTGTTTAGTCTTAACAAATATTCTTCTGTCAGAGAGTGTGCTTCAACAGCCCGTTGGAGCCTCAGGCGTTGGAGGACGTGAAAAACGTGGTCAGGAAGAATTTGATTGATGGAGTGCAGCAAAATGGACTCACTCTAAAAGGTTAGAACTGGTGATGATCTGGTCTTTAATTATATTTCCATGCATGTGTCAGTCTTGCTTTATTCCTAACTTATTTTTGGCCTGCTCGCACCTTTATGCTCCGCCTGCAGGCTTCCTGTTTCTGCACACGCTGTTTATTCAGCGCGGTCGTCATGAAACGACCTGGACAGTTCTTAGGAGGTTCGGATACGATGACGATTTGGAGTTAAATCAGGACTATCTCTTCCCTCCGTGAGTCTCACATGTACAATATCTATGATATTGTGCAACCTTTACCTCTGTGTTTAAATACGAGCTAACACTTTGCTCCTTTTAGGCTGAAAATTCCTCCTGACTGCACCACAGAGCTCAATCACAATGCCTACCTCTTCCTGCAGAGCGTCTTTGACAAACACGACAAGGTACGACCCTGCACAGCTTGTTTTCTGTTTGCTTTAGCCTGTGTCCTGACAAGACACTCGCGGGAAGCTGCTCAGTACCAGAAATACAAACCAACATACTTCTCCTCCTGCCAATACCCCCCACCCCCAAGAAGCTGAGGAGCGATTTAATCTGCTGGCACGGAAGCGGGATTTACCGGAGAATAAGCCGGTGGTTAAAGGGAAAGTCAAAGGTTGAAAGTGGCAGATCGTGCCGTTTATATGTTGTAGTGATTAATCTCCATCTAGAAATCTGTAGCTACATAAAGTCAGGTTTGTTTTCTGAGGATGGATTCATCTCAGATTTTTCATTTTCTCTTCACCTCTTTGTGGTGGTTTTGAGATTAATGGGTTTTTTCCAGGCCTGGGAAACTCAATTAAACAAATGATGTATATTTCTCAACTTTTTTCCTGTCCATAGTTTAGCTGTATTCATCCATCCCTGTTTGAACACATTTTAACACTTTGCATATGTCTGTTATGAATTAATAGTGAAGTTCTCTGTTTATATGTTGGTTGATTAGGTTAAAAACCATGCACTTTCAATTCTAACAAAAGTTAAGCGTTTAAACTAAACTTTTGCTAGCAAAAGCAGCCTGGGAGACATAGACTTTATGTAATACAACACAATGTTGCAGATCAAGGGTAAGACAGTACGTTGGGTTGTAACTGCAAGAATATTTACAAATTGATTCAATAAATTGGAATAATATTAAAAAGCCCATTTAAGTGAAACATATGATATAGTTTAATTACAAACAGATGGATGTTTGAAAGCATTTCTTTCTGTTAATTATGATAATTTCCCACTGACAGCTAATGAAAACATGACGTTTAACATCATAATATTATATCAGACCAATAAAAAAAACAGAATTTGAAAAACAGGAAAATATTTTCCATGGCACTAGAGATCTGGATAACCGCATTTATAAAGAACCTTTAATGACTGACAGGATCGTGACTGTGCCTTGTCGCCTGATGAGCTGAGGGACTTGTTTGACGTTTTCCCCTACATGCCCTGGGGTCCAGATGTCAACAACACTGTTTGCACCAATGACCAAGGCTGGATCACCTACCAGGGCTACCTCTCACAGTGGACGTAAGTACTGCAGATGGGAGGGGAACACCGTGAAAACACATAACTCTCTACTGCCTAATATCTTAGTACACTTGAAAAAAGACAAAACTAACATGCAAGTAACTTTTTAGCAAGATATAGAATTTTGTTTTAAGACAACAATTATTTAATAATTATGGAGTACTTATTACTTTAGACCAACATTTAGCTTTATACTTTTAATATAGTCTTTCTTGTGTCTTTTAGTTTTGTTGTTTTGTTTGTATTTCTTTCTAATTTATGTAAAACACTTTAAACTGCCATGCTGCTGAAAATGTGCTACATATAAATACAGTCACCTTACCTTGCCTTCCCTTTCCTAATATAAACGAGAAATACTAGTTTTACTGGCTTATTATTTCACATCGACAAAATGTCTTGTTATATGAAATATTCAGCCAGTTGAATTAGAACTATTAAGGAATTATTGTCTTAAAATAAGCCATTTAGTTTGGCTGAAAAGTTACTTGTAAGTTATTTTTCTCTTATTTCAACTGCAATAAGGTATTTGCACTAGAATCTAGCCCTAAAATATTAAGTAAGAGTTTGTGTTTTAGCAGTTAATTGAATGATTTCTGCTTGTGGGTAGCTGGGCTGATAGCATCATGTAGGGTGAGGTGTCTATGTAAGGGCTCTGAATCAGAGAACAGGAAATGGTAGTGAACTTTAATCAATTAAAAAAAACAGCTTTAATAACCAAAATGAACAGAATCAGCCATTAATCCCATGTAAAAAACGTAATGAAAAACAACTAGGGACAAAGTGAGCGACAACAGCAGAAAGGAAGTGATAGAGCGTCTCTCTAAGCCGCAGCAGGTCAGACGTCAGAAGCTGGGAGGCCTGTGAGGATCCAACTGGACCAGTTCTTAGCCAAACAAACAATCGGTAGCCGCAGCTCAGCCTTAGCGATTACTTTATTTATAACGATATTTAAAGCAACAGAACCGGCATTCTGCACCATTCTGATATTTATTCCTCCTCTGCTTTACAGTAACTCTCCTGTTGAAATTTGCAGCCACATTACTTTGTCATTAGGGTCATAGCAGGAAGAAATGCACGTGTTGTCAGCTGCCAGAGCTTACTGGAGCTTAATAGATTTAGGTTTACTGAACAGGAAAAGGAAATGTTAAGCATGCTCAAGCCATTTTACACTCAGGAGAGGGATATTATATTAGACTCAAAGAGCTGAAAGAATCACGGGAAGATCAGAAGTTTTTCCTTCACTGGTATTTTCCTTTTTTTGAGCTCATTCTGACAGATTTTAACTCAGTAATGTTGGCAAGAGAGTCTTTGGGGTTAAAATGTTTTTTTTAGGTCTTGATAGTTATGAAAATATAAAATAAAGTATGGAAAAATATTTGCATTTTTAGGCTTTACCTAGTTTTTTCCATTACGGTGGCCACCCTATCTCATTTTCTTTCTTACATCCACCCTTTATTCCTTTCCTTTTTCCTTGTGTATTTATCCTTCCTTTCCTCAATTATATCCTACCACGCTTTCTTCTTTGTGTCTTTCCTTCTTTTCTTCAGTCCTTCCTTGTGTCTTTTGTTTCCCCTTTGCTTTCCTGTTAATTCCTTTCTTCTTCTATTCTTCCTGTCTTCCTTGCTCTGTCATTTTCTTTCTTTCCTTTTAATCTCTTCATTATTTGATCATATTCATCTTGCTTTTTTTGCAGGTTAACGACTTATTTGGATGTCCAGCGATGTCTGGAGTATTTAGGCTACCTTGGCTACTCAATAATTGCTGAGCAGGAATCCCAAGCAGCCGGAATTACAGGTGAATTTGACCTGTGCAGTGTTTTTCCCTTTATTAAACAGAATACAGTCAGGTTGTATTTTTGTAAAATAATCCATAAAACTTGCAGGTGTGGTGTGGGAGAACAACGGCAGCAGTTCAACAATAATATTTCTGTTGTCACCAGCTCCTTTGTGTCCGGCAGCAGCCTGATCTGATCCGCATGTCTGCTTTGGCCCCCTACAGTGACCAGAGCTAAGAAGATTGACCTGCAGAAGAAACAGACTCAGCGCAACGTCTTCCGCTGCAACGTGTTCGGAGACATGAGCAGCGGGAAGAGCGGCTTCCTGCAGGCCTTCTTGGGTAGAAACCTCCTGGTAGGCACCGGAAACAACGTTGACGCAGAGAGAATACACAGACCAGCTGCAACATATTAAAGCCACAGACGTGATTAGCGGGATTAACTCATTATAATACGCCTGTCAATAGGTGGGCTAGACCAGGCAGCAATCACTTCTTAAAATTGATGGGAGAGAAGCTTGAAAGGTGGGAAATGATCTAATTAACCTTAAGTAGGGCTGGTATTTATGGCTGGACTGGGTCATAACAACAGGTTTCAAAGGAGTTCCACTTGCTTGACCTGATTCACCAGTATGGCATTTTGAGATTTTCCCTCACTCGAGAATGGTGATTATTAGTAACTGTTTAGCTACTAATAATTTTATGGTTAAAAACCTTAGTTATTATGCTTCCTTAAATTTTATTTGATAGTGTGAAAATGTTTTTTTAATTTGAAATAAGTGGGAAACGTGACAGAATATTGCATATTCTAAATAAATAATGACAAAATAAACAGTTTATAGTTAAAGTTTGGACACATTATTTATGTAATTTCACTAAGTTTACCTTCTGTATTCTGTCATATAATTGTTAGATTTATAACTCCCTTGATTTTTTTTCTGTAATTTGACCTTTCAGCCTTGTTGTAGCATCCTTCTGTGTTTAAAGGGAGAACCAGAGTTCTCCCTTTAAAAACAGAAAGTTGTATCATGACAGATTTTGTAGAATTGTATATTACTTATTCACATGCCCTTTTTTTTTTTTATGCAGTAGGGATTGTAGATATGTTTATGTAACATTACACTTCTTTCTAGCGACAGAAGATGATTAAAGAGGAGCATAGATCCTACTACGCCATCAGCACAACATATGTTTACGGTCAGGAAAAATACCTTCTGGTGAGTATTTGAAATTCTATATATTTTCCATTGTGTGGGTTTTTAATGATATTCAGTAATCCGTATGTTATGTTGATTTATGCCATAAAAGTTCCGACACCAAAGTTCATATTTTCATTGTAAAACTCCATGTGAACATATGAGGTGATGAAGTTCAAAGCTTGAAAATTAAAATCATGCTACTCAACAACTACATTTAAGCTAGCCTTATAGATGTATAGATGTTGTGCATGATACTTATACTTGTACTAGGCCACCATGAAGTGATTAGAGCCAGTTATATAAGCTTCTTATCTTGTTCACTTAATGTTTTTGTAAAGCGTACTCTTTTCAGTTTCACAAAAGCCTTAAGATTGTTTTTTAAAAATTGGAGCCATATTTGGTTTTCCACAAGAACAATTTAATCCAAATTAATCTCCTAGCAAAGTAAAACCATTAATTTGGGGCATCTTCACAGGTCATAGACTGCGAATAGAGTCAGTGTTTCAAGGGCGGCCACATTCAGATCTATGGTTTTCATTGACTTTATATATATACAGATTGCTCTACTTAGCAATTAACCAGTAGTAGAAACAATCTGCAAGTAACAGAACACGTTATATTATAGAAGAGCATAATTAATATAACTTTTATGATCATAGGGGCCTAACAACAGAGCATATAAGCTATGATCAGCTTTTTCTACATTAATGGTTGATTAAGCCATTCCTTTGCAGCTTCATGAGGTATTCCCAGACTTCGACTACCTGACTGATGCAGATATGGCCTGCGACATTGTCTGTCTGGTGTATGACGTCAGCAACCCCTACTCATTTGAATACTGCGCCAAAGTCTTTAAGGTGGATTGCTGTGCATTGTTCACATATCAGTGGAATTCCATCCAAAACTCGGAATTTTAAGATCTCTCCGTCTCGTCTCTTCCACAGCAACACTTCATGGTCTGCAAGACTCCGTGCATGATGATCGCAGCCAAGTCAGACTTACCCGAGGTTAAGCAGATGTACGGCTGCAGCCCTCTGGAGTTCTGCAGGAGGCACAAGATGCCGCCTCCGCAGTCCTTCACCTGTAACACGGCAGCTGAACCAAACAGAGAAATCTACACCAAGCTAACCACGATGGCCATGTACCCGTATGTATGCCGGGATTTCGTTTGTGTCAAGGTTGTAGGCGACACTGTCGTCTGTGTCTGAAATTGAAGAAAATGTAAAATAAGTAGCAAAATGGAAACAAAGCAACACAAAGCACAGCAGAAAGTTGTGAAAGAGAAGGGAAGGTAAAAAGAATCTGATTTGTTTATCAAACAAGGAAGGCTCTGGTTCCAGATGATGCATCATCGCCCATATATGGTAATGGATATATTGGAGCTCTAAATTACATTTGCTTGTCAAAAAAGTTCATTTTAAAATGACTTATCTGGTTTAAAGAACAATAGACTGGCTGATTGTGATTTATTTATTTACAATTTTTTCAAGATTTATAGGTTTTCTGACTTTAATTTATATTTTGCCCTTTTAAATGTAATAATTTGTAATGTGAAGTTATGATTACATGGTCCCAGAGTATTTTTTTTTTCATCTTTGACCTACCTGCAGAAATTAACTGTTAGAAACGGGGAGAGAGAGAAAATGGGGAATGCTTTTTGATCACGGTTTACCGGTTAACTAGAAAAGTCTGTGTAATAGCGCTGTATGACGTTCCAGATGTAGGTGGCACTCTTTTTCATCATGCACCGTATTCTTCATGCATTCACAATGCTGGGTTTGGGATGTTGCTTCAGGGTTGCTTATGTAGCCAGTCAAGCTGATCTTAACTGGAAACACAAACCGCCTTTCATCCTGTAGTTAAGAGTGAAACTAAGTAAAATATCATTCCATTTTCCGCAGACTGTGCCAGTGAACGGGAATTAGTTATTTCATGTATTTCTGTTTCATGTGTTCTGCTACATCGACATATTTTCTTTTGGGTAGTTTTACAGTGGTCTTTCAGACTCTTCTCTCTGTGTCCTGTAGTGTTTTTCAGGGTCATCAACAACAATGGCTTGTTTTTTTAAATGCAGCACACCTCAGAAATACTTCTGTGTTTGTCGAGTACCTGATGACCTCATTTAAACACTGAACTTTTTTCTTCTATGTTTGTCCTGTTCTTGTCTGTTTGTTACACCCCTCTGTACGTCGGTGTGTTTGTGCCGGTGTGTGTCCTCCCCGCCTGTCTCTCCTCAGCCACGCCCGGCTGCGCTGCATGTGCACCTGCAACCGGTGCACGTTCTGCTTGTGTCAGAACCTCCTGAACTCTGAGCTGCTGCAGACCATCAGGGCCAAACTCTACGCTGTCGTGCTCAGAAGGTCTTTAATGGAAACTTCTTCTTTTTTCTCCTGTTTTTATGTGTTGACGTCGCCAGCGCATGCTTGTCTGCTGTGCTTCTGTCATTCGTCATTCTTAATCAGACTGTTACGGGACATTCATCATTAAATGGATTTTTTTAGGCAAGTTTTGTTTTTAGATTATTAAAATTATACAGGTTATGTTTTTCTTAATTTTAATTGTAAAGGCCTACAAGTGTCATCTTTTAGGCTTTATTTTTAACAAGGATTGTAAACTGCTCAAACTGTTCATTATTTTCTTCATTATATCTAACAAAGTTCTTATTTCTAGTCCTGCTGTCTCGTGTCCTAACTCTTAATCATCTCATCTCTCTTCCCTCCTGCTTCTTCAGTGTCTTCACATTTCAAAGCGTCTGTCATGTTGTGTTGTTCCCCTTCAGCTCTTATTTTTTTTTTTTTGCTACCGTCATTTATTTATTTTACCGTCTTTTATTTGCTAGTTTGATGTGTACTACAGAGAGGCAGTAGATAAAGTGAAAGAAGTGAAAATTTGTGTAAATCACAAATAGTCAGTGAATCAGAATTTGTTTTGTCGCAGATTTCTGAAAAGCTTTTACCAGGCATTACTAAATCTGCCCAATAACAGTTTCTCTTAAAAAAAAAAAAAAAAAAAGACATTTAAAACATATTCTCTACCCATCCAGCCTTGGGCAATAATCTGCTCTGGCTTTTCATACCTTTGCTGTTTTGCGACTTTGTAGATTTTAGTCTTTTCGTGCTCCTTTTACCTGAAGCAGTAGATGCCTCCTGGCAAGGGGGAGGTTTCAGATTCAGTTTAAAGAAACTTGCAGTTTAGAGAAATAAAATTGGCTTTTACTTTATTTGTCTGCCGCTAGTCAATACTTTAGTTATTTTAGTTTGAAGAGGGGCATACATTCTCAGTCTTTGATGAGTAAACTGATCCAAAGAGGTCAAGGACATGCAACATTTTTAGAAAATAAAGTTTTATGAGGTTTTATCATTTTTCTGAAAACACTTGCCAACAAGAAAAATCAATGAATTTGCAATAGTTAAAGCTGATGGGTAAGAGTAGCAGAGACGTCACATGGTGTGAGTGAAAGAAGTTGCTGTAGTGTGGATAGCATTAATAAAACCAGTATCTATTTGCATATTGCTCAGAGGATATAGAACCTTTCTTCAACTCTTGAAATTTCTGAAATGCTTCCATTATTTTCATGACAGCAACCTGACAATGATAAAAACAAATCTGCCTTAAATCTTGTAAAAGAGATCTTTGATCTCCAGGAATCCTGTTTGAATAAAAGTTCAAGAAGAAGAATAATGCTCTTGGCCTTCCTGTTTTCTGAACCAGATAACAGGAAGACCAGAGACAAAATATAGTTTCCTGTTTGAAAGTTACTTCCACCTTTTACTGACAGATTCGAGTCATCATCTGATCTCTTGGTGCATCTAACATTGTCTTGACAAATCTGAAGAGCATAAACTCCACCTTAATCCTGGTGCTTTCACTGTTCACATCGATTTTTATGTCTTTCTTTGTTTCCTTTGATCTGTGTATTTATCTTTGCCTCTTTGCTCAACAGACATATAATCCAAGAAGACCTGACAAGCTCCACCTTCTGGCTGAGAGCAAGTGTCGGGGCCACCGTGTTTGCAGTATTGGGCTTCGCCGTATACAGATTACTGCTGAAGACACGGTGATCACCTGGCAAAGTGAATGGAACTTTTGTTATCATGGTACCCAAAAGGGCCAATTTTGACCAATCAACACATTTGAACAATCTTTTATGCATTTAGAATATAATGATTTTTGAAGAATATCATTAAAATCTATAGATTATTGTTACAAGTCCATTTTAATTGGTGGAGAAAACATGTGTTCACACATAAACCCTCTACTTTTTCCTGATTCTTTCCACTTGTGTTTCTCATTTTCTGGATAAAATATTTATTTTGTAACAATATGATAATTTGCTTAATCTGAATGAAAACAACTAAAGCTATTTATATTTCTATAAAGATCTAGATAAGCTGCTGCTATGCCATGAGTTAGATAAAGGTATTTTTGGTTGCATGCTGATGTGATAGAGGTTAATTACATTATAATGGTTTTGGGCTGTCTGAGGTCTGTAAATAGTGTATATAACATGAAATGGCTTTTCTGCTCATGCTTATGGACAAACAACAACAATAATAATAAGAGACAAATGGCCAAATCTTTCCACATATTTCTGTCTTGTTTGCACAGCCCAGTTGATCATCATTGGGTGTGAGTGTGTAAAAGAAACACTTTGCTGCTCTTTCATGTTTTCCTGCATAGGTCAGTTGTTACTTCTAATGTATGCATGTATTTCTGTACTAAGGAACTGGTCACACTTGTGTTCAGGCATGCCAGGTTTTTGTGCCCTGCAAAAAACAGCAATGTCAACTTATTCCAGTTTCTTTAAAACATGGATGCCGCTCATTTGAGTGCTGGATGGTGCAGAGTTCGAGAAGAATAACTGAGTGTTGCGAGAATCAGCTCTCCTTGTCTCTGAAAATGCAATAAAGCGGCCACAAAACACTCATTTTCACAAACATCGCCACAGTGTTTCTTCTGCCCAATCTTTCTGAACGTTTACAATAAATTAATGCCTATAAAATGTGGTGGAATAAAATCTGTTCTTTTCTGTCTGTCAGGTTGTATCTAGTGAACATAATGGAACTTGCTAATATATATTTATCTGTCATTATTGGTTTTTTTACCTTTTGGTTTTCCTGAATATTATCCAAATATTTTTTTTCTGATGCACAAGGGGGCAGTATTGGATGAAAAAAGATTTTAAACCCAACTCATTGATATAGCACACGGTCATAATCAATAAAGAAGAAGATAATTGAAAAGTTTATTTCAGTTGCTCAATTCATTATGTGAAACGGACTTACTGATCTCCTGTAATGTATTTGTTCTTGGTCCTTTAGTTGTCAGTCAGGCTTGGAATGTGAACATTTGCAAATCAGTTGAAAAACCCAAGTGCTTAATTGGATGTGAAACACCACAATATTTATCAAATCACATAGAATTCCATATTAGGAAGGCTCTTCATCACCTGCAATGCATTTGATCCATTTTATAACACAAATTATTCACTCAACCAGAAGGTGGATATGCAGAATGAGGATCTCTGAACATCTGGTTAACTTTACAACATAGTGTAAAGTGGCTGTGTTCATAAAAAAAGTCGTTTAACTTTGTCTGTGGTTAGAACATGACAAAAGCTTTGTACTACTCTCTTCTAACGTTTCTAAGTTTTTCCACTTAGCGGGTGTTTTTCCTGCTGCACATCTTGTCTCCCTGCTTTTTCACACAATCTTCCCTCATCACCTCTGCCTCTCATCACAGCTCTGCTGTTGGCGTTGGATCAGGACCTGCAAAAACAACTTGAGTCAACTCTTATGTCCAATTAGTTGGATACTTTGTTGAGCTTTGCCCTTGAAAGAGAATGCAAAGTGCCTGGATCATCTTTGCTCAGCTCTAAATCTTTTAATTAAATTGTCCATTTAATTGTATTTTATGGTCAGCTCTTTGTAGAATATATGGCTTTTGTTATTCTGAAGCCATATAAAAGTGTTGTGAAAATATTTTGATAGGTAAACATCAGTAGCATTTAGAGAAAAGACGGCAATTATTTGTGTAAATCTGGTTAAAGCTGAAGCCAAATTAAGTTTTCATCAAAAGCAAAACAGTTGCCTGGTTTTAATGCGTCACTGTATTGTGTATACATTTATCCTCTAAAGGATAAATGTATACACCTTTACTCTATTGTTTCCATGGCAATGCAATCACATTGAAGCACAGCACAGGATACTGACATAGACCACACATGCTGCCTTCTCATAACGTGGCTTCCACCCATCTATTAAGTGTGTTTGATGTCTCTCCAGGTAATAGGTGGGTGCTTGTCTTTAATGGTGCATTGTTACAGCAGAGATGGAAGGATCTGTTTCAAACCTGGAATGATCAGGAACTTCACCTGCATCCCTTGACGCTCCCTACTCTGTACCTTTTAACAGAAGTGTGAAACGTTAACTGGACATCAGGTGTGAGTGGAGAGGCTTTTAAGTTGAAAATCTTAAACTGGTCAAGTTATTGACTTGCAAAAGTGTTTGAACCCCTCAAAACTTTTCGACACTGTCACGTTACAACCACAAAATGATTTTGTTTGGTTTGGCTATTAATAACTAAACGTTGAAAGCAATTAATAAGGAAATTTGTAATTTAGATAAGAATTAATAAGTTGGGGCAGCATTATGAGGTAAATATTTGCTTTTCATGACGCCACTTCCTCGCTAATGTTTTCTCTCAGAGCTTCAGAGAACAGCTGGATGTATAGCCAAAATCCATTAAAGTTGGCTGTAACGTGACGCAATGTTTGAAAGTTTAGGGTTGTGGATGCTTTAGCAAGATTCTGCATATATATCATGCTGCCAGTGAGCTCCAGTCAACTGCTGAGGAAGCCACCCGGAGACCCTCATCGGAAATCGCTGGTAATCCCTCGATCTCATCCTCCTTTCCCCTCTTTCCTCCCCCCACTCCCCACCCTTTCCCTCCATCCCTCTCCGTTCCTGCGAGGACGTATGCGCAACGGAGCGGAGCCGCCTCATCTCCTGAAGCCGAACCCAGGCAACGTCTCGGCGGACTCGGTCGGAGTGTTGCTCGCTGCCTCCCGGAGAGCTGCGTCCTCTCCGTCCCTCTCTCCGTAAAGCAGACCGCGCGCCAGGTGTCATGACGCACCAAAAAAGCTGGCGCGTGTCCGAACTTCTCCCCGCAAGTCTGCCGCGTGCACACATCGCTTGAAGTCGGGCCCTCGCTCCCCCTCGTGCGCGGATCCATCCAAATGAGAGCGCGTACGTCAGCCCCGGGCCCGTTTGTCATCTCCGTCCCGCTGTCACAGCTGATGATGTAATTGTTCCCCCCTCCGCCCCCCCAGATGGATCCGCGCGCCGCTGCTCCTCCTGCGTCGCTTTTCTCGCGGAGTGAAAAGAGTCGCTGCAGAGTGTGCCTCTGAAACTTGGACCGCTGACAGAAAACCACCACATGAGGACATTTTACGCTTCAACTCCTGCTAAACTTGATCAACTTTCCTTAACAGGAGCGCGCGCTCGTTTGATGCATTGTGTTCTCGAGGAGAGAGATGGGGAGAAACCATCTGTATCTGGGGTCATTTGGTTCGATCTAGTGGATGTATGGAGGGGAGCAGCCCGAGGATGACCGGCGGAACCCGGGAGGCTCCGGTGAACATCTCCCCGGCGGTGGCTGCCCACGCAGAGGGCGAGGAGATCGAGGTTTTGGAGAGTACCGACGTCCTTCCCGTAGCTCCAGAAGAAGTGGTAAGTTTGCATAGTAGGCTTAGACTCTCATCTGTAATGTCAGAAACCCCGGTGTCCGTTAATTGGATTGTATAGAGTGCAAATAATACTCTGAAGGATGATCTTATGTCATGGCTGAACTGTTGAAACATTGTTTCTTGGCGTAGGCTTTTAAGAATTTATTCATTTTCAAACATTTTCTAAAACTGCTGCATTCCTTTTCAAATTAAGACCATTAGATAAATTAGTGGTTTTGTTTTGTTTGTTTGTTTGTTTGTTTTTTTTGTAGTGGTGTAGTGGTGGTATACATCATTTTCAAACAGGTGTGCCAGCCATCTTTGGCACCAGAGTTTTTATTCCTTCCTTCTCACTTTCACCTTCACTTGCTCTTCTCTTCTCTTTGCTTTTCCTGTCTCAGCAATGGAAATCTCTGTTTGACCAGGTAAGGAATGCAAAGTTTAAATGATATGCATGCTTGTCTCTAGTGTGTGTCTTTGTGCGTAACCTCTAACCTACAAGCAAAAGTACACTTTGAAACCTTGCAACTACAAGCTTAAATGTATTTCATTGCATAATATGCATTTCAAAAAGTCTCACACCACACATTTCAGATTTTATTTGTATCTCTGATACCCAATATAAAATTCTGACCAACAAACTGCCTCCAGAAGCCGTCTAATTCATTAATTCATGGCTAGACTCTTTATGTGTTCTCAACACAAATCCAGCTGTTCTGTGAAGACCTCAGAAATTTGAACATTAGTGAACAAACAGCATCATGAATACCAAGGAGCAGCAAACAGGCCATGGATAAGGTTGTAGAAGTTTAAAGCAGGTTTAGATTGAAGGACAACGACCCTAAACATAGATCTATAATGGCAATGAAATGGTTTCGATAAAACATTTACGTGTTTTACAATGGCCCAGTCCAAGCCCAGAACCTAAATTCAGATGACAATGTGTGGCATGACTTGGAAATTTGTTTCAACCTGACTGGGCGTAAGCTACACACAAGTAAATAGAAATTTCAGGTTTCAGATATGTAAAGCTGGAAGTCACATACCAGCTGAGTTGAAGTGAAAGATTTTTCAGCAAATTATTGACTTTTTGGTATGAATACAAGTCCACGTAATAATTTTCTAAATTTTGTTGGCAACAATTAAGAAACTTTTTTTTTTTTTTTTTGATTGTGTGCTACTTTGTGCTGGTCTTTTACATAAAATCCAAATAAAACACGCAATGTTTGGGTGATAATGTCTTAACATGAGGGATTCAAAGAGTACAACCACTATTGCACTGTAATAGATAATGTTTCTTCAGAAAAGTTATATCCACCTGTCTAAAGAATAAAAACAATGTTAAGAGTTTTTTATTTACATTTCAGGGAATTATAGGAGACAAGAACACAAGATAGGAGAAACGCTTTCTGTTACATGAGCTTTGACTTCAACATAAACATGAAGTGGAAAGATTTTAACACAAGAACTAAAAGCGTAATGTATTCATACACTCTAACTCTGCTGATCTGTTATTCTTAAACCATTCCACAGAAGCTTCTTTGTATGCTAAACTTTATCTATTAGGAAGTGTGAATATGGAGGTGCCAGTTTCTCATTTGGGCTGATTAATCGATTGTATTTTTAGACGGAAATGTTGCCAAGGCCAGCTCTAAATCCCTTGCCTGCTGGGTAGCAATCATGGCACAACATGTAACAAGGCCGCATCTCTGTCAAAGCCAGGAGGATCAGAGTGGGAGGACGCTGGGGGCCGAGGGTGTGTCACTCGCTCACAGTGACCCCATAATGCCATTAGGACGACACATAATACTGGATGCATTGATCTATGAGTCAGGCCTGCCTTGTAAGAGACACATGACAGCATGCAGATGCACGCAAACAGCCAAGAAACCCCAGGAGAAGAGAAACAGAGACCGAATGATCACGCAAGCAGCCGGCTGAACTGACAGACGGCAAACGAGCCCCCCACTGTCACACACACACACACACACACACACACACACTTATTTATGCACAGCTATCACTGTGTGGGCCTGCTGCAGCACCTGCCTGGCCTGGGCTGGGGCCCCCTACTTTCTGCTGAGGGTAATTATATGTATTAATGTGTGCGTGTTTGTGTGTGCGTCTGTGTGTGCAGAGGTTGGGTGGGATGTTCTGCATTGCATCTGAGGCTCGTGTCAGGCTCACTCTTCCAGAAGTCCCCCTGGGATTATGTTGTGACTGTGTGTGTATGTGTTGGTAAGGCAGAGCTTTCTATGGATGGCCATTGAATGGGCCCCTCAAGCCGCCATCTTTTGTGCGTGCCGAACGGCTTTGAGTTTCCTCAAGTGGGCGTGGGCCCAAAACAAAACGCGGGTTTGTCCAAATGGTGAGGTCGCTGGCCGCTCTGGCAGCTACAAATGTCCTTTCTCTTCTTTTGCTCTCTGTTCCTCCTCCTCACTCACAATGAGTTGCTCCATTTGTCAAGGGGCCGACCCTGGACTCACCCTGCTGCTGTGAAGAGACAGGAGGAATGATCTCCAGGATCATTCAGTGCCTGAACATCAGGAAAAACAAGTTTTGTTTTTTGGTTGTTTTTTTTCACCAATCCCGGAAACTTGTGTTTGTGCAAAAAAGATGAATGAACCTGAAATAAAGAGCAAGGCTGGAGATTTAAGAGGATGTATGAACACTGAAAAGATTATTCATCTATCTAAGTTTATTCTGATTGGATATATTTCTTTATTTGGCAATATAATTAGATTTCAGTAAGACTGACATAATACCTCTGCTTCTACGTTTTGTTTTCATTTGATTATTTGAGTTTGGATAAAAATATGAAACAAGAAGGTTAGGTGTCCTGACAGTGTTAATCTGTTTTTTTTTTCTTCTTTTTTGTGACTTTTAATTATCTGTATTAATAGTCCGATGGAAAATGTTAGTTGTTTTGAAACCATAATATTTTGTATCCATGACTGTTAGCCTGCTGATGGAAATATTCTGGTAAAGCATTGAATATACCTTTTACTGGCAATCTCAGGTGCCAACATTAAATGTTATGGACCTATATTTCCCGTTCAGATCCACAACACTCCTATTTTTACGATTTTGTAAAATCGTAAAACGCAACGGTGAGGACATGAAATACGGCAGAGAGACAGAGGTAGATGAGAGAAACATTTGCAGCAAACATCTTGAGGTCAGGAGCTTAACCCAAGAAGAGTCAAGGACAAAAAGCCTCTTTATGTGGGGTGCGCTGCCCTAATGCTACCCCATGCTCCGCCGCTGCAGTTCTGCTCTTTAACAGTAGATCACGACGTAGATATTTGCTAATAGTTATCAAGAGGGAGCAGCAAAAGAAGAGTCTAGATCACAGTCTGTAAAGACGAGGTTTGTGGAGGGTGTCCTCAGAAAGCTGGATGGAAGATGTATATTAAATATGTATTTTATTCATCCTATTTTTTTTTGTCACTGGCAGCCAATTTTTATGATTTGTTGACAGTGAAATTAATCAATCTGCTCTGCTCTTCAAGAAAGTGCTAAATGGGCAATATTTTAACAAAAAAAGTCAAAAGAAAAAGCCATCCAGTAGCCCTACTGTGGAGGACTCTGCCAATTCAGAAGGTATTTATGCTAAATGAGTGTAATAATTACTGACTATTAAATAAAAGTGAAAAAAAACATTCTAAAATTTAATATTTTTTGGAGCACTAATACTGTTTGGGAGGTCATGGCAAGAAAAAGCTTGAGAGCCCCGAGTCTAGATCAAGTTCATTTCTCATGTATGATCCCAGCAACATCAGCAAAATTCTGGCATTTTGACAAGAGATTAATTTAGCACAATAAAATGCGGAGAAAGTGTTGCGCTGTGAATACTTTCTGGATGCACTGAAAGTGCTCTACAAAAAAGATCCCTCTTAATTGGCAAATATTCTGCAAATAATTTGGGTTTACTACCCACAGAAAAATCTGCGACTGTGAATCTCCGAGAACTGAACTGCATATCGGCAGAGATCCAGTGTATTATGTTAAAACATAATAATAAAGATGCTTATTGTTTGACAACGCATTGTGTATAAACCACCATCCGTTCTGCACAATAATGCTGTGAATATGTAGCCAGTTCATGTGATTCAGCTGGCAGTTTGATCTGTATACAAAACCTTTGCCTTCATATCGTTTTCACTGACTCCCATGTGGCGGAATTTTATTTGAGTTTCAAAGCGTCACAGGCTGAAACGGAAATGCTGTGTCGCTGTGTTCTGTCTCCCCGTTCTCTCCTCTCTCCTGTCCCTGGAGAGGATTTTGTTGCTGTGCAAGTGCTTCCCTCCTCTGAGGAGTGCAAACCTCAATGCTTCGATTCATGTTCCCCATTACCTGAAACAAACAAGAAGCGTAAGCACAGAAACAGACAACATCTAATGAAGCTGGGGAGATTTAGTCAGTGAGGGAGCTGATGTCTGTCCTCCACACACACACACAATCTGGAAAGACTTGAGCTGTTGTGAGCTTGCTCAAAGATAATCGCAAACAAGGAACAGGTTCTTTTTTAGGTTTTTCTTTCTCTGCCGGCTTACTCGCTATATCACTCTTGTGACACAACGTTCACCCAATTTCAAGACGCTATCACACTTATGAGTCAGATTTTTTTTTTTATGATCTCTATTCAGCAAGTTTATACCAGAATGTAAAATGAGTAAACGGCCTTATGTTTTGCTCCCTGGGAGGAAACATCTGACGAGTTTCCCTGCCAGACTGTGACTAAGACTGTTAATTAAGGAATGTTTGACAAGATT
Organism: Poeciliopsis infans; assembly: GCA_903067105.1. Lineage (NCBI taxonomy): Eukaryota > Metazoa > Chordata > Actinopteri > Cyprinodontiformes > Poeciliidae > Poeciliopsis > Poeciliopsis infans. The sequence goes on along the minus strand of CAEGAA010027225.1, from coordinate 53,673 downwards.
TCTTTGTCCCATCTGCTTCTCATGTTTATGGGTGAAGGGTTTTGTCAAAACCACATCTTGCTGGTAGCAATCTGCAGTAGGAGTTATTTAAGAAAGCATTGAAACGTCACTTGGAGAACTCAGCTGCCTCAGTTTGAATTGGTTCTATTTTAGTCTAGCGCTGCATCGAGATGCGACGGTGACTCAACCAACCAATGTCAGCTCGATTAGATCTGACCGATAATCAGGAAAGACAAATGTCCAACCTTTTTCTGACAGACTGTACCAGAACTCGCTGGTTACCAGAGAACTCTTCAGTGTGGAAATTGTTACTGAAGAAAGACGACTTAATACTCATTTCCAGTATGAAGGTTTTTTTTAATTATTATTAATCGGAATGAAGACTGGAATTTTTTATTTGGATATCATTTAACACTTTGTCTTTGGAGCTATTTGACTTGGTTGGAGATTTGTCTGTAATTCTGTCTGTAATTTTTTTGTTGTTGTTTTTTTTGTTTTTTATCAAATAACAGTCGTTTTAAAGCCCGGGGGCAAATATCTGATTAGAAGGATGCTTTTAGTATTTGAATGAAAGGCAAAACTTTCTTAAGGAAAGTTATTAAGATGTTAAGACAGCAGCTGTTTGCAGATAACAGGGAGCTCCTCTGTTTATCGCTTCACCATTTCAGTCTTTGTGATAGGAGAGAAAGGCTGGCAGCGTCTTGGATATCTCATTGTTAGATGAGAATCTAGGCTGTTGTTTACAAGTACTACTGCTAACCACACTGTCCATAATCTCTTTAAGTAGCACAGTAGGCTTTTGTCTTTGCTTTACTTCTGGAGAAAACCCTGTTTTTCTACAACACACACAGTGTGACAGCTCCAGAGAGGAAGGCAAGCAGAAATACTTTGAACCTTGTCAATCACTATATTCTTAAAGAAAGCTTGAATTCAGTTTCGGCAGGTTTACAAAATCTCTGTTTTGTGCCAAGATTTATTTATTTTTTGTTAATTCTTGAAAGCTATCAACTACCAGCCTGTCCGATTGTGGGCTCAGTCGCCATCTGTGTGTTTGCATCTCTATGTGCCCCCAGCTGCCTTTCTGTTGACAGCCTGCTCCCAACGCCACCTTGAAATCCCCTCAGACATTTGCCCCCAGGAGCTTAGAGATTAAACACTTTCACATGGCTGCATACTTTCAATGAAAGTGTTTCCCTTTTCATTTCTTGGTCGGTGGCATAAAAAAAAGCATTGTATACCACAGTCATCCTAGAATGACCCTTCAGGCCACACATACAAACGTTTTGCTGCTATTTTACTGAAGTTGTCTGGAAGAGCGTACTCAGTTGCTTCTTGTACTGTATGATTTACAGTCATCGCTCCATGACTTCTGAAGCTACAACTGTATGTAAACTGTATTTTATTTGTGCTAAACCTCTTGCAGTCTCGCTGGTAGAGCCCTACTGTCTTCAGTTCGCTCGACAGGGAGGATTCACCTCTCAGGTAGCTGCTATTTGATGGATAAGTGGGAAGCTGCAGCTGCGTTTAGCCGTGCGGGCAAGGAGAGGATGTATCGCTGCGTCCTGTCAGTTTTACCCATGCTGCAGACAAAGCCGTGCAGAAAGTGAGATCATGGAGAGCAGCCCGGGACGCTGACTGTAGTTTCCTTTTGACTCTGTAAGGGTTGTCTTTTCCCTTGCCTTCAGCTCCAGACAACTTTGAAATGAAGGCTTTACATGTCAAAGGAGCGGACCCAAACATTGTCTAAAAGAAAAGGACATTTGTAGAAGTCTATTAATGAAGATAAAAACAAAATAACACTGTTTACAATCAGTTCAGATTTGCGGTACTTTCTCTTTTGAACTTAAGATAATCAAATAGGGCCCAGATTCCTTTTAAAAAACACTGTCAAAAAACCTCTTAAGTAATTGAATTAAGAATCTGAAATCAAATACCAACATCAACATCATTGGGTATAGAACTTTATTGCAGTTAGTATCGAGAAACTGAAAACAGAAAAACAGTCTGGGCCCAGTTGATGGATTTATTATTTATTTTCTCTATGAATGCATTTGTCAGCCTCTGGCAGAACTGCTCCCTTGCCTATGAACGTCATTCATAGGTATCAAAATATCCACTTTAATTTAGAAATGATATTTGTGTGTTTGTGAATGCTTCTGAAGCTGTCAGCTTACCAACATAGAGTTCTACCCTCCAGTTCTTTAGTCTTTTCCAAAACCAGTTCTTTCAGTGCTGGTGCCAGTGTTTCAACGGTGTAAACAGTACAACAGGTGCTAAAGAACCCCGCACCCAAAACAAGAAGTTCGAAATTTCCACTGTAAGCTTATGAACAAAGCTTTAATGTATAACATCTGCTCTGTGGTGATGAAACCAGATGAAATTGTCTCAGTGTTGATTAAACTTTTTTTTATGGTAAACAAACTATCAGGTAAATTTGGATTAAAATAGGTAACCTCTTGGGTTTTTCATTGGCTTGCATTAGGCACAAAGTGTTTTCTTTTAATTTATTTACTTTACAACATATATATTCTGCAGAAACATCTGGTCAAATGTTAAGGAGAATTACCTTTTATTGGAACAATATGTTTCAAATTATCAAATCAGTCAGGTTCTCTATATTTTAGCTGTAAACGGCCCCTCATCTCTCTTTTATCTACATTATTTTCATACGCTGATGTACTTATCAGCCTAATTGCCACTGACACACACACAGATGGTGAGTTCACTGTTTGCTGACCTGCTCTTCCAGAGCTCTGTCAGCGACTGACACCAGCTGAGCCTTGGCGATGACTCAACAATAAACACTTTGAGGCATCACTGAGCTGCGTATTATTAATTTAGGATGATAACGGTATTTATGAGTTTGGAATTACACCACGCCTCATTCTGTCCTGAGCTACCTGGGCCGCGCTGTGATGGAATAACAACCAGAACCTTAAAGATTTTCTTGGAAAGATATAATCAGAGCTCATCTTTCCCCCCTCCTGTATCTCCCCTCCCCGGCTCTAAATAGATTCTCTTAATGAAAGGCGCAGTTCCAGTTGGCAGAGTGTGAAAACAGTCTCTGCTGAAGTAAAAATAGCTGCTGGATCTGTTGATCTGTAAATGGCAGAGAGAAGATGTGGTCGTTCATCTGTAATTGGTTGCAGAATGCATCATGCATATAGCAGCCATAGCATGAAATCTGAATGACTCTGGTGTGGTAACACCCATATGTGCATACATGCGAGTGTGTGTGTGTCTTTACATGCCATTATGAGCGACATAGTGAGGACATTTAAGGAGGTTGGGTTAAGACTGTATCCCTTTATGAAATAATTCTGGTTTAAATGTGAATTACCTTCCTCTTATTCTCCAATTCTCCAAAGTTTGTTTCCCTTCAGGTTTGACTCGTGTTGAAAAATATTAAACATATTGCTTCTATGCTGGCTGTGACCTCTTTTCTCTGTAGGCTCATCTTGCACCCAAGCCAAAACTGATTGAAGCCTGTTGGGTTTTAGTTTATATAAAGTGTGCAGTGTTTCTTTAGACATGTCTACCTTCACTTAGCTAAACCAAAAGAAAAACAGAAACATATTTTCTGGAGTGTTACAGTTCCTTTTGCTCCATGCTTATTTTTAATGTCATAACACACCAAGAATTATATTGCACAATAAATAATTCAAAAGGTTTGTGTCCACTGTTCAGTGTAATTACATTTGATTGCTTCTGCGTTGGTGTGATGTGTTTGATGTACAATGTACTGGAATGGATTGCAAATATGTTTATGAGGCGTTAGGACTCAAGAGAACAACCGTGACATTTATTGTCCATTCTTCATGTATGTGATTCAGAAAGTAACAAAAGAGCCAATAAATACATAAAAAGCACTTCAGGCCTCACTTGTCTCAGTTAAGGTCTGTGTACACAGTAGCTGCAGTTAATAATATTTTTGATCATCATACCTATAGTCAATGATGGCGATGTTGTGATGGTGTGAAGGTCTGACCGCTTTGTTGCTTCAGAACCTGATGCCGTGATTTTCAATATGATTAATCATCATAAAATCCTCACGCAAAATGAGGATTTGCCATCAATTTGGGAACATTACGGTGAATTTCACTTGGGTTATGAAGTACGACAATGATCCTTGACTCACAAGTAATTTCACTTCTAAATGGCTGAAAAAGTGAAGGTTTTTCAGTGGCCTACTGTGAATTTATTGCATTGCTTTACCATAACCTTTAACAGGGTGTTTATCCTAAAAAAAACCTGCAGTGTTACTAAATCACATAATTCTGTTCTGTTTTCCCTCCAAAATAACAGAAATCTTTACGAGACAGACGGGATGGTGACAACCAAAACACGGAAAACCTCCAGGGCATATTCTCCCTGTGCTAGATATACTTTGGAACATATTTTACTGGATTCATGTTTTAAGTCATTTGCCTGTTTGCAGCTCAGCGCCTCATTATGTGCTCAGCTGTTGGTGAAGCGTTTTTTTTTTAAACAAACTGTTTCTCTAGTGTCTCCTTGTTTCCTTCTAATCTCCCTTGAGTAGCTGTGGCTGACAGTTTTGTAGACAAGCGAATGACAGAAACGCATAATTCAAAGGTAATGACATTTTTCACTACTTCCTATACACCCACGCTGAAGCGGAATGCAGTTTGCTTTTTCTGGATGCCTTTTTTTACACTTTGACATCTTTATTTGTGTTGGAGAGAATGTTACATCTGTAAAATCTGCTCACAGTATTTAAAGTTATCACAACTGCTTGTCGGGTGTGTCTTTTAGATATTTAGTCATTCTCCAGTCTCTGACGGCAACCTTTGAAGGATCTATCTGACAGGCTCAAGGTGAGCGACAGTGCTTAGCTTTCACCCAGATCCCAGCTCCTTGTCTGTCCCCTCTGTGTCATCTTACAGGACGCTGCAGCCAAACCCAGCAAGCTGGGCCAAAGTGCTGAAGTGGCCAGCTGTGAGAAGGACAAAGCCACATTACACAATGCACAAAGGAAAGCAGTGAAAATGAATGTCAGTTTGGGTTTTTACTTCCCTGCTGGGATGTTTTATAAACTTTTGCTGCAGTGCTCTTCTCAATGTACTTTCATAAAGGGCTAAATTAAATACACTGCAGTGGCATGCTGCTCTTTGGACACATTAAGGGCATGAAAGTAAAACCAGATGTTATATTTATGATTATTTAATAAAGTTTTTGAACGTTAACTTCCAATATGTGGATTTTATAAAGCTTTGTCCTGTCCATACCAATTTAAGTGGTTCCAATTTTTCTTTAGGTGCAATAATTAACAGTATAAAAAATATAATATTCAGAGCTTCTTAGCCTTCAGTATCTCATTAGTGTTAGTGCTGTTTTAGTACTTTATGTTGTCTGGCAGGTCCTGTTTTGGTGTTCATATATTTCTTTTCCCTTGACAATTAAAATCAACATTTAATAATTGCCTTCTGTATTTTCTTAGATTTTTCATGACATGAACAAATGTTGATGATGTGAAACATTTAAGTATAAGAAGAAAAAACAGTAGAACAAGTTTTTCCACAACACCGTAAATAAGGAGGTCGTTGGTTTTTAACACCAAAATTTTGTGGCAGTTTTGTTATGTATCACATCAAAAATACTTTCCACTTGTCAGTTTTGAAAGTGACACGTTCTTGTTTGCTTTAAAATTCAGTACCTCACTTTAGAGTTCCTCCCAGCACTAAATCCTTCAACACCTCTTGCTCCCAAATTGAAACTCACTCTGGGAAACTCATTTTGACCTTTTCCATTTGAGTCCACTGAGGACAAGGATTGCTGCTATACAAGGCTCTGAAAAATGTGTTTTTCAGAGCCTTCCTCGCACTCGTCTCAGTGCGTCTTCAGGTTAGAAAGTTAAAACCGAACATGTCAGTTACCCTACATACAGTCAACAGACTGTATGTAGGGTAACTGAAGTCAGAAATGATTCATTTTCAGACTTTTGTCTCGTTGTCTTAATACAGACATGTTAGATTTGTTCTGGCACAGAATCATAACAACATAATTGTTCTGTGGAATTGCTTAATATTTCATGGTTAGTGCATAAGAGGGCAAAGAGTTGTTTCTAGAAAAATGAAACATTTGAAAGAGCAATTACTTTCGGTGTCCAATCTGAAATGGCATATTATGCAACTGTTAATGAAACTGGAATATCTCCAGATATTATTCCAAAGACATTTGGAATAATTTGAAGACATTAATAGATAGGCTGCAGCTAAAGTGTGTTTATTTCTCTCTTTCTTTATTTGATTTTCTTGTTTCTTGAAGTTTACGCTGCATGTTTATTTTATTTTATTTTTTTTAAATTTCAGAAAATATGTGACGGTTCCTCTCAGTGTTGGTGGCAATGCCTTTCAAGCATACAAGTCTGCCCAGCGCCTTGGAGACCTGTTTGCTGCAGGGTTGTAAAAGGCTTATTTATTGCAGCAATTTGGTGAAAAAAGAAAAATGGACTTCTGGTGCTCTCAGATTTCACTAGCAGCCAAAAATTGTACCCTTCTATTACTAAGCACTACTATTACTAAAGAGTTGCATTAAAATTACCAATATAAGTGTACCATTACTTTAAATTAATATTGCTCAAGTTCAACTTAAAAGTATAGTGGAGTAAAACTGTATCTAGAAGTAAATTCCCATTAAAATGTTTTCTAAGTACATGTGAATGAGTTAATATAACTCGCCACCTCTGGATTGTACGGTTCTGTTTTAACATTGTGGTTCAGCTCAGTTTAGTTAAATGTCATTTACAGTCCATTGAATCACTATTGCATGTTTAATATTCTGCCAAAAAGAACATTTTAATTAATACTTAAAATGTCAGGGTTGCTGTGCGTGTGTGTATGGGAGTGTGAGTGATGCATCTTTTCCAGCGGAGATCTTGGTGGACAACCTGGGCAGCTTTCACAGGTGGAGCTTTATTCCCAGCCTCATCAGAGTGCTGGGGATAAAGGAGCAGCAGAGGCTTCACTCAGTGCTGCACGATTAACGTTTACCGGTTTATCATTGGATTTTCCAAGACGGGTCAGTTCAACTGTTTTCTCCTCCTGTGGATCCTACCTGCAAGTTACCAGTCTGCCTGCTTCGCTGTTCCCCCTATTCTCCACTCTGCTCCATCAGACCTCTGGCTCTCTGTGTCACCACCTTCCTCGCACTCGTCTCAGTGCGTCTTCAGGTCAGAAAGTTAAAACCGAACATGTCATAAAAACTCAAACACAATGTGACAAAAACATTGTGTTAATGTCCCCCAAGAAATATTTTTGTTGCCGCCTTTAATCAATACTCAAGAATCTGTCAAAAGTGCTGCTAAAAACGTAAAAATTGTCATTTTGTTTGCCTTTCCTGTGCTGTAAAATTGTAGAAAAACACATGATATGCTACAAAATATGTGTTGCAAAAGGGATTTGGCTTGCAGTACATAAATGTATTTATGTCTTTAGGCTCATAATCAACATAAACCTCCAGATAATGAACCACCTGTTGAGCTACTAGAAAAATTTTATGATATTTAATATTTCCATCTCACCAACAAAGTTTTATCAAACAAGGTCTTCTCTCTGGCTGACCTATACTCATTTGGCATTGAAGCAACTTAGGGTTTCTTGACCTTTTATGTGGCAATAAACCGAAAGTTTCATCAAAGGTATTACAGGTATAGAAATGCATACTGCTTAAATAATCAACTAATGTAATATTTATTGCAGTGCAGGCAGTTCTTTGAGAAATGTACATTGTGTAATGTGATATTGCAATGACAATAAATTTGTCGCACGTTTTGCAACCAAAGGTGCTTTTTCCACCAAACAAGTAAATATTTTTTTCGCTTAGCAACAGTTCTTTCTCTGAATGGTGGTCAGTTTATTCACTAACTGAATTTATAAACAATAGATTTTATAACCCCCAGTTAGTGTTTCTTAATATATAGCAATATGAAGGGGTGGCTGTTCTTGTTGGAAGCAGCTGTCACCTGCAATCACAAGGTTGTGGATCCTGTTGCATCTTAAGTTATTCAACAAAACAGAATATTGGTGTATAAGTACATTAGGAATTATGTGAGTGTTAATGGGCACCTACTATTGATTTGTAGTTTAATCACACTGAGAGACCTCAGAGAACCAAATATTAAATGTAGTTGAACTTTTATTTGGACCTTACAAACATGCAATGAAGGCTTCAAATTGCACAAAGCGAATTAAAGCGACTTGCAGCAGCATCTCTGCATCAGCATTCATACAACAGTAAGAATGCTGATCCATTGTGTATTCAGGCTGCAGGGTATAACCTCTCTCTGACACACTCACACACTTTACTGTTACTGTCTCATTTGGATTATTGTGTTGAAGTCCGGTGTAACACATACAGAAAAATATGCACAATGCAAAAATCAGCAATAAGGATGGAACAAAATGTTTGGCCTCCTGAAATCACAACTCATGAAATTTATGGATTTTGTGGAGTTAAAAACTGCGCGGGTGATGTTCAAAGCAAAGAACAGCATTCTTCCAAAAATATTAAAATTTATTTAAGAATAGAGAGGAAAGGTATGACCTGAGATTGTGATGAAAATGTAATTTAAAGCAACCATGTGTTTGCAGCATGCTTAAAAGCATTTGCAACTCAGGTTGTAGAGTGATTTTTGCAATATGAAATTTTGTTGGGGAATCGTGATAAAATGTAAATAAATAAATATTTGCAATATGATTTTCATCACACTGCCGATCTATAGGTTCAGTCCATTTAACTATCTCTGACAACCATTATGCTTAACTCAAAAAATTCACACTAACCTTTTTTATGTCAGCCATCTCCTCTGAAAGTTAACCAAATAAATGCAAACTCTAAACTTTCCCCAAAATTAAATCTTCATAAACGGAAAATTTGATGACCATAATCGATCAAATCGATTTATGTTCCAGTCCTAATTGAAACCATTAAAAGGAATGGTTTGTAATTCAGTGGACATACCACATTTCTTTAGCTTCCTGAACTGTCTTTTCTGGATGTCAATATTTTCTCAGCTGCAAAAATGCTGTATGAAGCTACTCCCCTCTCCCCTTACCTTAAAAGGAAATAGGCACTGATCTCAAAGAGCAAGGATCGTTTATTTCTTGCCGCTCTCTGAGGATTATGGAAACAGGATTATAAAGTGGAAGCTGCCCTAGTGGGAGTTTTCAATACTGAAAAGGGATCATTGGACAGCTGACTGGCTCACTGTCTGATTAAAATTACTATGAAAACACCCAGCATGCTATATTGTCTCAAAAGAGCACAGATTTGGAAATATTTATAAGATCTACATTGCCTTTTGTAGGGCACACTAAAACAGATGGCATCTTTAAAATGTTTCTTAGTAGCATATAAGCTCCCCCATCCTCAGCCTCGCCTTTTGAACTGCCCCTTTTCTTCTTTCCCGTTCTTTTGGAGATTTTAAGTCTGCCCCCTTAGGGCAGCCCAACCTCTAGTCCATTTCCCAACTATTACAGATCATAAATCTCTGTGGTGAATGGAGCTGTGGCCATCGGTGGAGCCGGGGGTTTATGGTGTTGTTAGGGGAGCTGACCTGAGGGCAAGCCTATGGCAGAAGAAGAGACTGAATGGGAGAAGGAAAAAAATAGACAGCATGAGGATGGCTCATTAAACAAATGTCTCTTTCTGTGTTTTGTTCCTTGTCGTTTGCTAAGAAGAGCTGCTGCATGTGTGAAGCAGCTCAGAGATGTTTGACCGAGGGTCTGTCCTGTTGTTAATGGGAGGTTCTCACCTCGATGTAATGGGGAGGTTCTGGGGAGGAAAAGGTCACAGACTTCTTTTTTGTCTCTGTTCTGACCTGCCGTTGCCCTGTGCGCTGGACCCTCAGCTTTATGTCTGTTTTTACCACAAGTTTGACTTCTCTTGTTTGTTTCTTGTGACTTTTTTTTACACATTGTTCTTGGCAAAAGGACTCAAGCATAGTCAGACTGGATGCAAAGTGTTTGTGAACATATATTTTCTTGCCTTGGAACTTTTGGATTTAGGTTTTGCCTTTGGGCCATTCTAACGTAATGTGTGTCAATCAGAATCATCCCACTGCATCCCACTGGTCAAAAATCGTATTTTTTTCAACCATCCTCCACCGACCAATGAAGAATCTTCAAGAGTGGGGCCATGGGCTTTAAAAAATCTCGTGCAATTTTCGAAATAACACACACACACATATATATATATATTATAGCTCAGACTTCACAGAGCTTTAAATTCTTTATTTTATATTTTATTTTATAAAGCATTTTAAACTTTTATTTCACACCAGTTGGATATTTTTTAGTTAACTATATGCTTTACATTAATATCTAATATGTCTATTAACACACAAGTGTCGCTTTGGCTTGAAGTTAAAGTTTATGCCTCTGACATAACATCTGTTTAAGTTATGCCAGAGGCACACGGGACGCCCATGTGAAAATATGAGCATCACATGTGAAAACATGGGAATCACAAGGGTTTTTCTCCACAAAGTATTCCAAAATCACACGTAAACATGTGAACATTTGTGTGAACCACATCTGCATTTCTTATGTGGTACGTGATTTTCAGACGTGATTTTTACATGAAAAATTGATGAGATTTTTATTACATATTCAAGTATAATCGCCCGATCTTTACATGGAAAAAAATCTGGTCATATGTGGTGCACATGTGATCACATGTTATCCCATGGTGAATAAACTGTGGATCACATGAACAAAATACTTTATCCCATGTGGAAAATGGGAACCACATGTGAATTTCATGGGATTTTTTTTGTAAGGGTGTGTAGATCTGTCTGTAAGTTAAGGGTTGCTGTGCCACTGTTGATATTCCTCTTTCCTCCTAAAATAGTCTGGTCTGTTAATTCACCATAACTTAGGGCCACACTTTGTGCTCCAGTGGCTCACTTATCTGCAGGGATGGACTCAGAGACTTCTCTGCTGTTTGAGATTAAAATATGTAGAGGCACTCTCTTTCTGCAGCACACAGTTTGTCCTTTCCTGATGATTTTGATGACCTTCTCTGCAGACTCTACACAGATGAGACTGCCATCCATGTAGAAATCACTATTTATCAATCTGGCAGATTCAGGAAATTCATTTTCATCTTGGGCAACAAAGCATTTCATTCAGATTTCTCATAGCCAGGGGATGATTCAAAAGACAATTACTCCAAAAAGATTAACCTTCATGCGTTGATCTGTAGGTTCTGTGCTTGTATCGCTGTTCTTCCACCACAAAATATGTGGGTAGTGTCTATCTTCTTTGTTTACAAAGAACTTACCACAGGGATTGTGTTTTTATAAAATCTGCAGAATATTCTGGCCAGCCCATTTGTGAAATTAGATCAAGTTACTAAGCAATGACTGAGATTTGTGTCAGATTGGCAGAAATATCAATCACAACTCTAATTTTGTCTGGATTTCTTGGCTGATATGCCCAAACCACGAAGATGGCATGGTTTGGGCTGACTTTTTAACCATCTGTGCTTCACCATCCTGAAAGACACCTCACGTAAATTCAATGTAATTGCGCTTAAATTTGGGAATTTTGTCAAATGTCTCTTCAGGTGCCTGTTTTCAGGACATGTTTTAACAGGAAATGGTATTTCTACTGTCTGAATCTTTTTTGTGTGAACACATTCACGAGCAGCGACAGGGGGTAAAGTGTTTATTTGAACACATGCTAGAGAGCCTGCTGAGGGCCTTTCAACTGTCTACTGCAATCCCCTCTGCTCCTGGAGACCCCCTGGGGACACTGCAGCTCCCTCTCTCCCATTTAGTCTGTGTCCTGACCCACTCTCAGACTATCAGCCAATCTGTCCTCTTCTACTTTTTCTCTGTCAGACACGATCAATCCAGGTCAGCTTTAGAAGTCGCCACATAAATGTTGGATTCTTTAACATTTACTTTTTCAATGATCTGTTTTCAAAAGTTTTTCAACCAGACTCTGGTGCTCTAGCAGAATATATGAACTCCATATCTAGCATACAAAAACATCGGGGGGTTCTCTGAGTGTGCCTGGTCCCAGGGTTTGAGCAATACACTGTGTTCCAAATTATTATGCAAGTCCATATACTTTGCTGAGGTCATTTTCACACCTTCAGGGACTCTAGAGGGGGCGACCAGCTCTCTCTCTCACCCCATGATTTCAGCCCAAAGCATGACTCCACCACCTCCTTGGTGACGTCACAGCCGTGTTGGGATGTGGTGGCCATCCACCACCAGTCCACTACTGCGTCCATCAGGACCATCCAGGGTTGCACAACAATCCTCTGTGAACAAGTCTGTTTGAAAATTAATCTTCATGTACGGCTGGACCCACTGCCACCGTTTCTGATTGTGAGCTGGTTAGTAGGTTTGTGCACCGTAAGCCTCTGTTGGATCCTCCATCTTGAGGTTTCAGAGGCACCAGCAACTTCAAATAACTGTTTGCTGCTTTGTAAGGGCATTTTGGCAGCTGCTCTCTTAATTCGATTAATTTATCAAACAGAAACTTTCCTCATTATGCCTCTATCAGCACAAACCAATCTTTGTTCTGAATCAGCCACAAATCTCTTCACAGTACGATAACGCTTCAGTTTTTGTGAAATATGTAATGTTTTCATACCTTGTCACACGGCTCTACACTATCTGATGATTTTCGTCAGCAGAGAGATCCTTTCTCTTCCCATATTGCTTGAAGCCTGTGGCCTGCTAAATAATGTGGAACATCCTTATTAAGTAGATTTCCTTTAATTGAACTCACCAGAAAAATTAATCAGCCCAGGTGTCTGAAATTAATTTGAGTGATTCAAAGAGCCCTGACACAAATTTGCACATTTCAGTAGCTTTCATTATATTCATATGTCAAAGTATTTCTTGTCAAAGTGAAGTTTTGGTCAGACATGCCAAACATATTTTAGCTGCTGAATTCATCGGGGATCCGAATGAGATTCCAGAACCTAGACACTCAAACAGAGTCTCTGATTTGGAAGTAAGAAGAAAGTAGTTCTTCTGTTGCTCTGCGGTGTTGAAGATATTGGCGAATTAAACTGCTTTTTGGACTGGTTAACTTCAGCAGGTTACAGATGCACATGAAAGCCTCCAGAACTGTTAAATTGTTTTAAGTGGTCGCATATTGGAGCTTAAATATTATTGGAGGCAGTGAGAATGAAGAGGACAGGTGGTCTGCAAGAAGAAAGTGAACCCTTTTCCCTCCTTTGTCTTTGAGAGTTGGAAAGAAATCAGAAAAAGAATGGAAGGGCTTTTTGAGAATGTGATAAGATCCAAGAATGTGACATACTGAATAAGGAACCAGGAGTTTAAGGGAGCGATAGCATGCTGACCAGGGGAAATAAATGAACACAATCACCCAAGGTAAGCACAGTTCATAGGTAGCAGAATGGTTCCTATTCTGAACCACCTCTATATCAACCCCAAAGCTTGTGTTGTTGGGTTAGACCCTTCACCCGCTTCGCCTGCTGGTGGCCAAAGGACTCCGTGGCTTTACTTCTGTCTGTCTGCTTTCTTGACACCTGTGGGTACAATGCAGCTTACCACCAACAGTGTGTGTGTGAAAGGGTGAATGGCTGAATTTATTGTGAAGCACTTTGGAGTCCTCTGGACTTGTTGCAGTGCAGGCTGTTTACCATTTTAATCTGTGATATGTGACTTCTTTTGAAAAAATGTTATTTTCACCACAACTGGTGGGGATTAACTTGCAACTAACAGCACAGGATTTGTAGGCAACAACACCCAGGGCCTAGAAGACAAAGCATGTTTTTATCTTGATGCTGTATTGAGAAACCCCCGTTCCTTTCTATCTGCGAAACCATTAAGCCAAAGAAGGATCAGAGCAGTAAACCTGAACTTGTGGAGAGGAAATAGGCTGTGTGCAAAAACGGTGCATAGAGTGTGTGCCTGGGTTTAATGAAAGTGTCAGGAACGTAGAGCGGGTGTGCATTCCCCGGTGGTGCTGGGTAGCAGATCTCAGCTGTCTGTGGACCGAGCTGCTGTGATATGGTGGGAATTACTATAGATCCTGATTGAGCAGAGGCTAAATGAATCAGCGCTTGATGAAGTGTGTTGATACTGCGTTGCCGAGAAACATTTAATTTGAATTAGGTTGCTCCTAGGTGCCTTTTAGTTACATGGAGATAAGTTTCCTTATTAAGATTGTGTGCCTTTGAGGCTGAATAGCTGTGTGTATCAACCCACCGTAAGACAAACAGGGGAGAAAAAGAGATGTGAGTATTAATTACTGCAGACGGTGGGATCCTTGCACAGGTTGCACATTTCACACTTTCAGCAGAAAGTGTAGTTGGGTCGTATTTGCTCAGACCCAGAAAAGCAAAGGTTGCAGAGCATATTGACTATAAGAATACAATTCAAACAAGAATGCATACCAAATTAAATAGCAAGGACAGTTTTATTTATGTACGTGCCCTAATATCCCTTCCAAAATACTTTGAAACCTGGTGAATACTAAAGTACCAATCAGGTATTTTTGAGTCCTGAAAGTAAATCAAGAAAATCCAATTAAATGAAGGAAATGGTTCTCTCAAAGAGTCACGTGTGACCCTGAATAAAGCCTTTTCCACTTTTAGTCTCTCATCCACTAATCAGCACTTCTCACTCCTCATCTTTTCAATTCCAACTTCCTGTTTCTCTAACTACTGAAAGCAACCTGGAGTGGGTCTGCTCTCTGTCCCACAGTAATCATCTTTTCACGCAAAAACAAGGAAATAACAAGTTCCATAGCGCTGACTGTCAAGCACTTGCACAGCCGTCTTTCACTAGACTTTCCCAGAGGGAAAAACACTCTGCTCATATTCAAACATGGGTAACATGGGGAAGAAAGCAAAGTGTGTGAGAAAATGTTGGAGGAGGTGCTGTTTGATAGAAATGGGTCACAACAGCTTTCCTAATCCCTCAGCTTTGTGATCTTTCTGATCTATGCTTTGTAGCATCGTGGCTTAATTAACTTTATTTGTACTCAACTATTATCAGTGAAGTTTTATGATTCTACCAGGCAGCTGACATTTTTTTAACCCCTTAGCTAAAAGAGTGGGAGCTTTTTATGATATTATTTCATACAGAGGACAAATGTCATCAGACAACAAAACCAAGCAACTCCAAGTTGTATATAATTCCAGTATTAAATATTATCCCAATATTTGATCGAACTATCTTGAAGTGATTTTAATTGGCTCTGGACTGAAATTACTCTAAAATAGTTCTAAACTGGATGGATCTGCAAGTGGCTCTTCAACTTGTTCTCAGTCTGGAGAGAAAATCAATGAAAGGAAATGAAATTTGCAAACATTCAGCAGATACGCAACAGCAGATCAACAATTATTAGCAGCTATAAATGTTATTATATTATTGTGATCATGTGAGGCAGTTTCTCATTCATTGTGAAAACAGGGGTTTTATCACTGAGAGCAATGGCACTGCAGAAATATCAAGATGAGTTTCTGCAGGCACTGATAATCCTGTAAATGTTAAATAAACAGTTTGGTATAAGTCATGAGGGTTTAGTCATCTTTTCATGGGCAATAAATAAAGCAAAATGCAGAAAGAAGAGAAGACAAGGATACGCTGAAAAGCTGAACACAAACTACTGGACTTAAATGGCAACACTATAATGAATACAGAGAAATGAACTGAATATGAAAACAAAAACCCAGACATGATTAGAGAGTAGCACAAGAGAAACAAAAAGCAGAAAAAGACACACCTGTGTATCATGTCATACTTTTCATACATTTTTAAAGTGATACTCGCAGACAGCAAAGTGAGCTTTTCCAAATGATAAACGTTGAACTTGTAGCTTGATAATTCTGGTCGTGTCTGTTGTGTTCACACCTGATCTTCTTCCATGCAGCAGATCCACACAAAGTGATGCCAGTACCTGAGTACAAAAACATTTCTTTTTGTTTCCATGGTTAGAACATTAGCCTTGTGTTTATTTTAAGCTTAAAGCAAATGAGACGTACATTATATATGTGGGTAACCTCATACACCTCCTTGCTCTGAATTTTTCCTTGTAATTTTGCAGCCATTATTTAGCTACCATGTTAACTAAATGGTAGGTAAATGTTACCATTTAGTTAACGTTTAACTAAATGGTTAAGGGGCTGCATGTGATTCAGTTGTATTACTGAAAAAATAAATAAAAAATCTTTAAGGTCCAAGTTATCCATAGAAGCACTGATGAACATGCTCTTTTTCCTTTAAAAGCCCACCTTTTCACTCCTGTTCCTTATCTTTTCTTCCTTTTACCTCCGTCTACCACTTTGTGGCCTTTGCCTCAGCCTTTGAGCTTAAGTGGTCTTCATAGTCACATTAACAGACATTTCTGTGGCATTTTAGTGGCTGTTGGGAATCCTGTTGAGGCATTAGTCATATCTCTGAAGTGTGGCGACGTAGACAGAGCTCCGGCTGGGCCGGCGGAGGCTGTGACATGCGTGGCGAGCTGGTTTTTATGTGAGCCAGACAGGTGACCTTTTCCTGCAGAATGCTCTACGACAGCAGAGGTAATGTCTGAGTAATTAATGGTCTGAAACCGCANCCCTTCTGCAATCTGCTGTCGCTGTGTCACTCAGCTGTCGAGTGATGTCTGATGTCTCAGGGAGAACCACAGACGAATTAGGTTTGCCTACCTGTGTTTATCCCTTGCAGAATTATGTTTCTAGAAAATTGCATACAATGCTGTTTTTTAAGCTTTTGTTAAAATAAAACTGAGAAGAGGAATAATGATCTCATGGAGAGCAAAATTGAGGTAAGGCACTTTGGTTCTGTGTCACACAAATCCTGTGTAGCTGTTTTGTTGTTCTGTTGGTGTGGAGAATACTGGCTGCCATCCAAAGTACCAAAGTTTAACTAGACAATTTATTCTTTCTTATTATAAGATATTTAGGCAGAAAAATTTAGCGGCACTTTTGGTAAACAAGCTTAAAATGAATTAACATTTTATTATACCAGCAAAATCTCACGGTTAAAGACCTGCGGCTTTGAATTTGAGTGTATTCATTCAATGGTGGAGAAAAAAATCCATGCTAGCAAATTGTTGAGCCTTTTTTGCCAATAGAAAACCACTTAGTCTTTTCCAGATATCATAATTTATCTGGGTTGTCCACAGTCATGTGTGCTCTCTTATGCTCTCTTTTCTTTAGCTTTCTTAGCAAATTATCTGTAAACTGCAGGCTAATGGCCAAAAATGAAAAAAGATTGATTTCCCTGTCTGTGTCCATTTCTATTTGTATTTGGATTGTCTCATATAATAATGCCCTGCTTTCGGCTTACTGGTAGAGAATCCAACAAGATTTTATATAAAATTTCCTAGTATTCCTGAGAGTTCATAACTCTTTAATATGCTGCTACACTGGATGCTGAAATTACAAAGTTGACCCAAAGCTTTTAAATCGGGGAACATTTCTCCTATTGAAGTGACCAGAAGTCTACATCACTCTCTAGCATCCTGATCCCGTTTTCATGTTTTCTTTCTTTTTTTTTTGCGTAATAATCAGTGAACTTAACTGATTATGCAGCAGTGTAACACATGAAGCTTATCAAAACTGGTTACTGACCTGCTGAAACAGAGCGAGAGCGTAATTTTCCCCCTTTAGCGAGAACGTTTTCAGCCTCATTTTAATTTCATGACCACAGTTTAATACGTCACATCTCCATGCATGTCAGTGATTCTGCCTCTTGACTTTGATCTTTGGAGTGATGTCAGCTGCTGGTCTGTGTGTTTGACACACCATTTCTGGATTCCTGCCCCTCCAATTCAGGGCCTCCGCCTGCTGACAAGCTGCCAGCTCCACTCAACCTGAACTAGTCCCATAAATGAAGCCAAGTCTGGGCTCCGGCAGAGGAGCAGATGAGGAATCTCTTAACCACAGCGCGTTGCCTGGCTTATAGTGGCCAGTAGTGCTGATAATGTAGTCCTTCAGCTGTGTCAGATGATGTGACAAAAGAACGTGGATGTGTGTGAGGGAAGAAAAAGAGACTGTCATGGTTACCTGCCTCATTAACATGAGAAGCTGTGTCTGTGTGAGTGTTTTTCCATTATGATATGTTTGAATGATGACCAGAGAATGAGGTGCCCCTGGTTTTGCCGGTCTTCGGTGTAATTAGCTGGGAGACTAATGAGCTTTAACAAGGCAGGCTTTTTATCAGAGCTGCTAATTGCACCATGCCGGTGCTGTACTTGGGAAGCAGAGCGATGTAGATGGTATTAATTTTCTTGCAGATGTCAGTTCACATGAGCAATCCATAACACTGAATACTGTGTAGGTCTTTCTTTTGCTGACTTTGTCACAGTTTTCCCCCATTTTGGCACGGCCGTTGTTTTCCTCAGTCTTCTTGGATTCTGTATTTTAATGGTTCTTGCTCGTCTCCGCTTCTCTGGATTTGGATCCTTTGAGCTGGTGCCCAATCCAGTTGTTTCTGAGCAGCTTTTGCATGTCTGGGAAGGCACAGTGGGCAGAGGCTGCATTTCCATCAGGGTGTTTGTTTAATCTGTTTAGACCTGTAAACAACCTGACAGCCATACCCATAACCATAAAAACATTTTGGTTCTCATGGGGTCGTCTTGTGGAGAGAGATGGTGTGGTGTACCGTCACGTCCATCATTCAGATGGTGGTGAGGAAATTTTATCGCTTGTTTTGCCATCAGTTCTTAAGCAGGAGCATGGACACCAGGGTGTAGACCGCACCACCGGGTTGGTGAGGCAGCGCTGTTACTGGCCCGGCACATCTAATGACATTAAACAGTGGGTACAAGAGTGTTAATGGTGCACGGTTGCTAAAAATGTAGCATCTAGCTCGGGCATGCACTGTTAGCTTCTCGGCCAAACGAGATTGTTAGCCTTTACAAAATGGTTTGGAAAATGTTCTTGTAATTACTGATGTATTTAGTAAATACATCATTGCTGTTCCAACTCAGGATCAGAAAGCAGCCACTTTCGCCCAGGTTTTGCTGACTGAATGGGGAAACATAGGGAAGCATCTCTTTGGAGGTTTTAAGATCTGTAGGAGACGCTGGACCCAGAACTCAGTGGAGAGCCCATTTCCCATTACGGATAAGTAGAGAACAGTAGAGGGATGGAAACGTGTTTAAAATAATCTATGTCATGATTTAATTTGTTTTTACTTGACACATAAATGTAGCTATTTTAATACTGTTGCTAAAAACATGTTATGAGAGAAAACTTGCATCAGTTTGAAAGCTAAATTTTAAACATGAAAACTACATCTGTGTGGATCTTTGATGGTGACTTCTATGACCAAATCTCTTTCTCTTTGCCGAGCAAATTCTTTTTTTCATTTCAACTTGTTTTTTTCTGTTCAAGATTGTATAGTTCTCATTCACAGTACGACAATGGGAGAATAACAAAAGAATCAAAGATATTGAACAACTGGAGCGAGTGCAAAGGCTCTGAAAAAACTCATGGAACGTTTCCGTTAATGACCTTAAATCTGCTCGCACAAATCCTGCAGCTGCCTTTTTCACCACAACAAGTGAGGACATTTTGCCTGAAGGCGTTTGCCTGACCACAGATTAATAGCACAGAGGAGTGATGTGTGTAAGTACATGTGACTCCCTGCCTCCTCCTGTGCAGAGTGCATGCCTCGACCTCACAACTCTACAGGAGCTGATATTGACTAATTAATTGGTCATCCTGCTTGCTCCTAATTGCCTGCCGGTGTTTCCATTCACAGCACCAAAAAAGCCAGTACAAAGAGCCTGCTGGACAAGTTTTGTTCCTCTATGAAAGGCTGGATTTTCATTTTTGATGTGCTAATTAGACAGTTTCTTTTCATATGCATGTAAGAAAAAAACTATTTTCCCCAGCTGCTTGGTGTTAAGTTTAGAGACACTTTATAACTATGGAGGAAAAGGGAAATAATTAACAGAGCAAACAACACGCAACTTTTTGAACTAAACTTTTCTGATTCGATCAAAAACATCTCATTAAGGTTTCTGGGCTTGTTGACTCCATGATAGAATCATCTGTTGCCTAGAACCCAACCCACCTGTGTGACTTAAAATCACACAGGTTTATGCTTTTTATTTGTTTTTAGCAGAATACTTCAATATTGTGAAACATCATTATTTGGGGAGACTTTGTCTGCAAATGTTTACAGGAACTGGTTTGAAAGTCGCTGTTCGCTAATGCTCTCACTTTAGGAACTTTCCAAAGAAGTATAGCCAACATATTTCAGTCTCCAGGTGCACAAAGCCAGCAGAAGTCACATGACGTCACCATGAGACACTTTGAGGTTTGTGGCTGTAACATGACAATGTTACTAATTCAAGGGATGCACTTCTGCAGTTCATTGTTACATGGAAATTCAATATGTATAATTTTCATGTTGGTGAATCAATATTTAATAAGATCACTTCTTTACAGGATTACATTTACAGCATGTCATTTGGTGTTCAGTGTGTATTTGTTGCAGCAACTACTGCAAAGTGTGTATAGTGTGTTTCCTTGCGCTGATTAGCCACACTTTCTGTATAGCTCCAGCCTGGAGGTAATAATTATTAAAAAAAGGATTTAAGAAATTATTATTGACTCCACAGGCAACATCCTAGTTTACCTATGCAATGCTGTGCAACTTTTTGTACCTTTTCAGTTTTCAGACAGCAGAGACATGGCAGCAGCAGGCAAAAGCTCTTGATTCTCTGTTTCTCTGTGACGTAGGTCACATGTGCTTCATGCCTGTTACTGCATGAACCCCAGGGACTGCATCATTTCTGACTGTGAAATTAGATGACCCGATCGGGATAAAACTTCAATTTCCTGCCATGTCAGTTTGTTTCACACCATTTCATCTTTATTAAATACAAGAGAGAGTGACTCTAGGGGTGACTTACAGAACACATAAAATAAAAGTAAAAATTTTATTGTTGGATTATTATTTTTTATGATTATGATTTTTTTTTTTACCAAGCTCATGCTTTGTAAAAAAAAACATGAGCTTTTTTGTTTAAAATTAAATTATTTAATCAAAAGGTTTGTGTCTGCAACATAAGCTGAGTTTGGACTGCGTTTTTAAGCCAATGTAAAATGGCTTAAAGTGGATCTGAAGTTAAAGCTCCATGACATCACTCTAAAATGTGGACATTTTACAGATATGAGAGGCATATTTTTGGGACGTACTTGCTTAATTAATGCAATTTACAAAAGTGAAAACGTACCATTGTTAGTTTGTTGTCATGAGATGTATTTTGAATGCAAAAGATGTGGTTACCAGTTTTGCTGCCAACACAAGATTCTTGTATCAGTCAGAAAAGTCATTTGCATTTTGCCAGAATAAAACATCTTTTAGCACTGAAAGCTATTAGGAGCTGAGTTATCAGTGGGTCATGTCAAAACAATGAGGAGGCATGCTAACGGCCTAGCACTAGAGCAAACTCCCCTGAATTAAAACTTTATCAGAAGGAATAACATGTGAAGCAAATGATTAAACCTAAGCACATTTTATGCTATATTTGTTCACAACATAGTTGTGGGTTTCTGAGCCATGTAAACCCACCTGCAGCAAAACATCTGCAGTCAAGAAAAATGGAAAAGATTATCTAAAATCTGCATTTTCAGATTATTGGAAATGCCTATTTTGGTGTTCAAAGCTAATTTGTACTGAATAGAAAATCTAGTCTTGTGGAATCTAAATTACAACCAATAACTTGCCCTCATGTCTGATGCGCCTGCCTGTTTTTCATTTTCTTTTGTTAAACTAGTCTGTGCTCTGACTGGTACATAATGGCACAAATTCCAATTTTGAAAAACTACTTTATTATTTAGTTCTACTTTAGTGGTGGGGGAAAAAAAAGGTTTTAGGTCAAAGCATGCCACGGGATGGGCTAATGTTTGACATGACATTGAAAATATTGATTGAACCAGATGCCCTGCTTACACAATGAAACAATGGTTGTACTATTGTCTCACAGGAAAAAGCTGATGACTGAGTGAGAGAAAAAAGAGGAGTTTCAAGATGACCTGCGATGCAAAATTCAAATTTTGTATGTTTTTATTCTCACATTTGATAGGAGATTCTAAAAAGTATTCAACATAGATGGACATTCTGCCTTTGCGTTTTGTTCTAGAAAGAAAAATTTATGTTTCTATCATTAAAGCAATTCCTTCTGAAGCAACAAAACAAGAGTAGGCCATCAAACCATCACTATCATGCTTGACTGATGGTCTGATGCTCTATTTCTGAAATGGTGTTAGTTAAATGCTAGATGTAGTTGATATGAGGCACAGCTTCCAAAAAGTTATTTTGTCTCGCTAGTCTTTGAGGTTATAAAACTTTTGTTTTCAGTTGTGAGAAGTTGGTCTTGTTTTTTTTTTTGTTCCCTTGACCTCCTGGATGAGCTGTCAGTGACCTCTTGGGAGTAATCTTGACAGAGCGGTCTTTGCTGGGAAGGTTTACCACTATTCCATGTTTTGTTTATTGCGGAAAACATCTCTACTTACTTTGTCTTTCCAGAATGATAAATGACAAAGACTTTTTCTCATCTGTTCATCGTTTGCATTGGGAGATCATTTAGCCTACTTCATGCTGTCTGACTGGTCCAATTTAAGTGATTTCCTAATTCTCCATGTCTGGCAGTCATCAGGTCTGGTTGTTGCATTATCAAATTGAACTCAGATCTTCAGAAGAAATTTGGTTAACAATGGTTTTTTGTTTTGAGTTTTCATAACGTCGGGCTGGGTGCATTTTTTTTTATCTTGACAAATCATTATTTGAAAACTCCACTTACTCAGCTTATCTTTGTTTGACTCTAACATTGGTTTGATGATGTTAAATAAAAAAAAATAAGGGCCCAGATTCTTTTTTACTGCACTCGTATCTTGCCTTGATAGCAGTCGTGCTGTGTTGTATAGTTGCTGTATCCTTTAAGTCAAATTTTTCTCACAAGGGTCTAAACTCCCATATTGCTCTGACCACCTCCCTTCTGCTCCTGAGTGCAGCTCACTGGAGCAGAGTTGGACCTGGATTGTGACCCGTATCACTCCAGATCAATGAGGTCCTGGAGTCAGACTGGTCTGACACTCTATGGTGAACTTAATCAAGTTGTTTTTAATGACCTCCTGTCAAGCATGTCTCTTCATCTTAGGGTTTAATGGATATAACAGGTTAATATGCTCAGTCCTATAATTACACCCAGTGCAGTGTAAGTGCACATACTGTTAGTATAGTCAGACGCCTGATATGATCCCAGACTTCATTTTGAAGTTGCTTTATAGCATATTCCCCAGTGTGCGTCGGGGATGCTGCATTTCTCCAGGCTATCTATGCAAATGTAAACTCCCCGAAAAATCTCCCTGACCCCCGCAATCTGCCCTCTTCTTCCATAATATTCAGCTTTATGAAAATGAGGCTGAAGAGAAAAACCCCTGCATTGTTACCAGTCTGCCAACCTCCCACCCCACGCTCCCTCTCCATGCAGTGCAACCTCGCTGTATGTATATATCTTTATTCCTCTTTCTGCTGTTGCTCTCTTCAATACTGACAGTTTGGAAGCCCTTAACATCACTGCATGTTAATGTTTTGAGATATTAACGTCTGTGTCAGGATCTGTGTATGTGTGTGAGAATGCTTATTTCAATCTTAAGGGCTTTTCATCATTCCCATTCAGCTTTTTGAAAACGTACTGCATACAGCACAGTATGTTGTGATTTTTTGTTATCCAAACATTATTTACTGCACAATAACAATATCTTAAAAAACTGATTGGCTGATAATAATGATTAGATATTATGTAATGAGTGAAAGGTTTTTATAACACTGAAATATTAACAATTTTTGATTGAGATTCTTCTTTTTAGCACAGCAGAAAATGTTTTAAGAAGGTGTTTTGATGCTCTGATAAAGTCAGTTGGAAGGAAGGAAATAAATTTTTTTAACTGGTTAAAGAGTAGGTGTAGTTAAACCCTGTCAAATATGTAATGTGGGAAAAATAAACAATTTAATGGTTAGTTTGGATTTTTTTATTTGAGGTTCTGTGAAATCACTTTGAGGTTGTGGTAAATAAATTCCCAGTGGTGGAAGCTAACTAGCTGGTCAGATGTACTCATTTTTTAGCTGACTTAGACAATTTAAAACAAATTAAACTGAAAATGTTTATTTAAGTTCACATATCCTAACATCATTAACAACCCAGTAACAAAAGAGGCAGAGGATAGAAGGCAATTTGTGTCAACTATGCAGCCATGACATTTTGTACCCAAAAAACAGTCATCCAAATTCCATAGTCAACACAAATTACTTTCTGTCCTTTGTCCCGTCTCTCGAATTAATCCAACATTTGAACAGTGGAAGAAAGCCGGCTTACCCAGACAGAACTCGTGCATGCAGAACATGCAAACTCCATGCTATAAAACACCAGACTGGGATTCAAACCCAGAACCTTCTTGATGCAAAGCAACAGTGCTGCCAACTACGCCAGCATGCAACCTATCCATACAAATATGTCAACTTTAAACATTAATGAGTATCTTTTTCCTATAAAATTAGTAACACAGCATATAATATTATTTAAATCTAAAATTTAATTGAGATCCCCTCATCTTGATTGTGAATAAAGAGTCAGTTTTAATTCTAAGCTAATGAAGAAGTCTAAGTGATCATGAGTTGAGTGTATGCATCTGTGCACCACACAATGTGGACCTGCGTGCAAGGGAAATAATCGCCGGCTTTAGAGAAGGGACTGGGTAATGCTTGCATGAAATTGCCTTCAGAGGCCTATTGTGCAACGACCCACTTCAGCTCCCCCACCCCAGCAGCCAGCCTGTTGACTTCAAGGATTGTTCATTCAGCTATGAAGCCTGCGGTGTGGCAAAGTGGGGCGAGGGATGTGTTTGCATGTGTGTGGTTTTTGGTGGGGGGATAACGGACGGTTGTCTGCATCTGAGTGTCATGAAGAGAGATAACGGGATCGTTTGCTGAAATCTTTTTCCAATCAGGGACCTCACATGTTTGCAGTGCAGAGAAAGTTGAGGGAGAAAGTGAGAGATGAAGTTGGGTGAAGCGGTGTGATGTGTTGTTGGGTGGTGAGTGACAAAGGAGGGGAGGTGCGTGGTGTGGGTCTTAGATTGGACTGTAATCCCTTGGTCCTGCAGAGAAATAAGGCCACACAGTCTGGGACAAACAATGAGACACTCACTGAACATACTGGCTGTCTCTCACTGTAGCTGGTGATGTGGTTTCATCATGACAAAATCTGTTTGGCAGAAACTACCTGATCTGCTGGAGGAAAAGGTTGGTTTTTGTTTTAAGTGTTGAGCAGAGTTTGTGGTTTATGTGTAAGATGAGTTACTAAGAGATAAATACATGAAGACTTATATGTATGTATAAGTAATGACAATTCCATATCTTTTTGGAATATGTGAAAAGCTGCTGAAAAATGTAAAAATTCTTATTTTACATGCGTGTGCTAGTTTAGCTCAATCTTGTGGTCAATATTTTAATGCTTTGGCTTTTGACCTGTCGATACAAATTTTCACAGATTCTGATTTCTCTGTAGGAGCTAAGAATAACTATTTCTTTCGAAACTTTTCTCATTATTTATTTTGTTATGAGCAGAGGCAATATCACATGGGGGGATGTGAAAGAGTGAAACAGGATCTTGGTCATTTAAAAAAAAATAAAGTTGGCATAAAATGGCCTGCACTTGTAGTGGCCTTTATCGTCCAGAGAACTAGAAGGACCTACAGATTTGAGGCTGCCATAGCAGATCCTCCGAGCAAGATGCGGACAGATCGACGGTTCAAAACCAACTCCTACCTCCTGAGCCACTGTCGCCCCAATCCACTTCATCAGCTGATTTTACAAACCCTTAGCTGATCTTGAGTCCACTGGGAACATTTTTGAACAATTACGAGACCTGGAAAATTCGGGAACTTGATGCTTTTTTACAACTGATAGGACTGACAATCAGCAGCACATCTGGTGGATTGATACTTTTCTCTTTCATTTCTCTTGCACACACAACCCCCTTATGTGTATGTGAAGCTTTGAATATTGCATGTTTCATAAAGATGCAGAGGCACAGATGCGGCATGTAAAATATTTGCGTGTTGGTAGAATTATTATTTTAGTGAGCTTGTGGGATTGTTTTATGATCAATGCTTTGAGTATAATTTCCTCTTTGTGGCCATCTGCTCATGCTTCCCTGATTTCTAAATCTATTTGTTAATTTGTGGAAATGTATTCAACGTATGGTGCATCTGGAACATATTCACAGCACTTAACTTTTCCAACATGTTGTTACATTACTTCCTTATTCCAAATTGTATTAAATTAATGTTTTTCCTCAAAGTTCTACACAGAAAATACCTCAAAGCGGAAACAAGTTTCTGAGATTTTGTAATACAAATTGAAAACCAAGAAATTATGTTTACATAAGTACAATCCCAATAACTTCATGCCCCATAGTAGCAACAACGTATTTCAAGAGTTTGAAACAACTAACTATAAGTCATTAATATCACAGCAGACCATACTCTTATTTACAGAAGTATTTTAGTTCAACAACTTTACAGGGTTTTCAGTTTGATCATTGTGTTTGAGGTCATAGGAAGTCCAGATTTGGCTTGGCCACTCTAGAAGATTTGTTAATTATTGTCGCTGTGTTTTGGATCATTGTCCTGCTGCAAACCTAAAGTGTGATTGGGTTCCAACGGTTCCTGTGTTTATGTCTGGACATTATCTTGCAGAATTCTTTTGAAGAGAAGAAAAAATTATAAATTCATCATTTATGACAATTCACCCAGGTCTTGAGGAAACAAAATTTTGAGATTAATCTCAGAAATTTTCTAGAGACAACTTGGACATTTCTGAATTTGAAAAGTCACAAATTTGTTGGAAAATACTCACACTAGCAGGTTGTATTTCTTCAGATACCTGTTGTGTTATGTTTATGGGTTGTTTTGTGACTTCCTGGATGAATCATTGATGTACACTTGGAGTTATTTTGGGTGAACGGCTAAAATTAGTAGAACCGCTGCACTTGTGAATTATTATCACTTTGACTCAATGGCATCCCAAAAACACCTGAAAATGGCTTTGTATCCCTTTCTGGATTCAACACCTTTTTTGTTTTTGGGCTATTTTTGAGTCCCTATAGATTAGAGAAATGCTTTTTATAGATGTTTCAGCCATCAGTGATGTTCTAGTCAAAATATTTATTATATCTGTAGGTCAGTAAACATGTAGGTCAGTTTAATGAATGAAATCATCATTTGAAAACTGTTTTCCAACTGTTTTCATTGATGTTATCTATATGCAATATTAAAATTAGTTTGATGAAGTGAAATATTTCAGTGTTAGAGCCTCCATCTTGCCAATAAAAAAACATACAAAGCAGGTTTTTGGTGCAGGAGCATTAGCATCTGGCAGGCAGCTGATAGCATCTGTGTTTCATCTTAACATGTTTTGCAGCTTTAGTCACTCGGCCTCACCTCTGTCTTCCTCTGCAGTACGACCCGGAAAATTCAGGCTTCATCAGCACAGAGCGCTTCAGGGACCTGCTGGTGACCCACGGCTCTGAACTTGATCCCCACAAACTGGAAGTGTTGCTGGCTCTCGCTGATGGCAACTCTGATGGAAAAATCTGCTACCAGGACTTTGTCAACTTGGTGAGAAGTTTGTAGAGCTAATGGAAAGAAAATATGGTTAGCAAATTAAGCCCTATTGTACAGAGAGCTGGACTGGTGGGAATAGCTGTTTTAACATTTACAAATGTATAATAATTTGAGAACTGTTTATTCGAGTAACCCATGTCTGCCTAGGGCTCCGGCTAACAATTATTTTAGTAATCGATTGTTCTACGGATTATTCTGACAGTTAAATGATTAATTGGATTAAAAACAAGACACGCTGTCTTAATTAAATTAGTTGACAATTATTATGGTAATCAATTCATCATGATTAATTGTTTCAGCCCTATTTCTGATTTTAACACTTTCTAAATGATCATAAATATGCAAGTGTGAGAAAAACAACAAAATCAGATTAATCAGAACACATCATCTTTCACAGCACTGTTCACGTCCCCGCATACATTAAAGATAGTTGGATTTGGACTTGACCTTACAGCTAATGTGCTCTGACCTAATGTGGTTATGCACACTGAGCCACACAATCTTTACACTGATCCTCAAAATCCATATTTCAAGATCACCTCGGCCGCAGAGTGGAGTTTTCTTCCCGACAGGAAATAACACTCACTCAGGTCACAAACTCCCTTTTTATCTCTCACCTTGCCCCACTTGCAGTTTCACCTTCAAACCACAGCCTGCTGCTTATAGTCCTACTTCTCACTCAAGTACCTCCATCTGGGCTTACCTGCTCAGTCAGGCTGCACTTTCATGCAGGAAGCTGAACCCAGGACAATGTGGAGTGCTCTTGGAGCGAGATTTATCTCGTGGAAACCAATAACTATTGGATTATTGAGGGATTGGGTGGGGACGTGCATTTCTGTTAAAAACTTCAAGGAATTTATTGTCTGCCTCTCCCCTTGTTCTTTAAGTCGGTTTATTGCCTCATACAGTGGGTGCGGAATGAAGCCTGTAGGAATCTGGGGAAAATGTCAAAAGGAGTTTTTGTTGTGCTCTTTCCAGCTCAGGTCATGTGGGAGTCTGATGGTTACAGTGCACTATAGGAGGCATAGGAAGGTTTTTAATGTTGGACATGCATTATTTTTCTTCAAAGTCTCCGTAAGAGCACAGGAATTGTGAAATATTTCTTTCCAAGCATATAAACTATGGAGAAGTAATCCTGTGCTATATTAAATAAACTGATTTCTGTTGTTCAAAGCAACCAGCGACTTTCAGATGGAAACATGCACAGCAGAGCAGGTTATACCTGAAAGTCCTTTGACAACCACAAACTCTGATGGAGTTCAGAAAGGGAAACAACACTCCATCTTTACTGCCGGCGGCTGGTCTCGTACATTTTTACTGCTACAAAAGTAAAGGTGGTCGGCAGGTAAAAAGTGGTTAGAGGGGGTTTGAGGTATAATGGATGGGGGCCAGGACAGCCAGAGACAGACTGTGAGGGGTTTATTTGGCACGCTATTTCTTCCTTGCACAGCAGCTCTTCCATCAGTGTGATTGTCAGTAATTGCCTCCTTGCTGCTGCGTCACTGGCAGCATTTAAATTACTGGTCCCTATTCCCTCTCTCCTTGCACTCTTTACCTTTATCTCTGTCTTTGTTTTTTTCCTTGGCATACCTTTTTAGCTTGTCTTTCCTTTCTTTTGCTTGTCGCCTCTTTTGTCTTGCCTATTTGTCTGCTCATGCTTAACTCTGCGTCATCCATCACTCTGAAGTATTGCCTTTGCGTAGACTGGCAAGGGAAGAAACTAGTCTATAATAGCTTTACGTTTCCCCAAGTATCTATGCTATGTGTTTTTGTATTTTTTCTAAGGATGATTACACATATTTTTGAAACGGGACAGTATATTGTATCCTGTTGCACATTTTGATTACTGCAAATGTCGTCTTTAAGTTTTCAGTTTTGTGCATTGAAGATATTCTTATGTTGCAGATCCACCTGCCTGACATGTTCTGTTCACTTATTGCCAACCTATTGTTTTCTTGTGTCCTGCAATTTTGCCTGTTTAACTCTGTTAAACTCAGCATTTCCTATAATTCTGCCTGTGTCCTGCTTGCATTTGAGCCATACATCACCATTTTCTATAGCAAAACATAACGTCATGTTTGTCACTAGAAGTGATTTTGTTCAGTAACAAAACACATGAACATCTTGGCTCTTCGGGAGAGCAATAATAAGTACATAATTCTGTTTTTACTATGTTTCAGATCATTAAACAAGTGTAAATATCAGACATAAGCATGAGTAAATGCAAAGCTTAGGTCCCTTAGGGTGTTTTCCACAAATGAGAAAAAATAGATGGAGTTAAATAGAGGACAAAAATATCATTGCTGAAAAATAAAGGACCTTCCTCAAACACTTGCAGCTTTAAATGAAGCAAAAGGCCTTTTGGAAAACATTTAAAAACTATCATTTTCCTTTTATTTCACAATTAAACACTTATTTGTTTTGAATCGTCACATAAAGTTTGAAAAAATACAGAAGTTTGTAGTGGTGACAAAATGTTAAAATGCGTAGGACTAATTTTGCAAGAATGAGTTCGTGGAGAGTTTACTGTGTTATAAAATAATGTTTAAATTTGACTTATGTTTGCTGAGAGAAGCTGGACAGGCTCTAAGTTTATGCTGATCTGTGCTCCTGAGTCTTTTCCTGGTTTCAGCCCCTGAGCACAGTGATTCATTAGGGCTCGTGTTTGTGGCGCAGAACAGCAAGGCTATCCATCTGCAGCTGAAAGATTTCAACTAACACCCACTAGTACAGATCACAGCTACTGAGAGCAAGAGGTTTGCTTGCTCCAAAGAAATATCCACTCTTATTTGTTTTTGGCAAGAATCTGCAAGCATAAAAAAAGGGGGATTTCTCTCAGCAATGGCACAGAAGCTATTGGTAACAACAACTACACATATTCACATTGCTGGATTAAAATATTGTGTTGAAACTTGAGGTAAAGACTTAAATCCTTCCTTGATATTGCAATAAAAACTAGAAACCTTCTGAATTATAGCTGGAAATGATAAACTCAGACTGTTGTGGCACAAATCTATCAATATTTCTGACAAAGGCTCCTCTACATTTTACCCTGATGAAT
Organism: Poeciliopsis infans; assembly: GCA_903067105.1. Lineage (NCBI taxonomy): Eukaryota > Metazoa > Chordata > Actinopteri > Cyprinodontiformes > Poeciliidae > Poeciliopsis > Poeciliopsis infans. The sequence continues at coordinate 22,949 of CAEGAA010027225.1, read as the reverse complement.
GTGTGAGACAGTTCCTTTATTGTAACACTGTAACAATTATGTACACAGTGACCTTAATTACTGGACATGATAAATATATCCTCTAAATCCTCTAAATATTTCATCTATGTAATATTTAGTGTACATACACAGAAATGTTATTTGTGCACTTTTTCTTTTGATTTTTGCTTGTTTGTTGACTTAAGCAATTATAACTCTAACGGTACTCTGTTCTTCTCAAGGTTTTTGATTTTATTGGGAATGGAAAAAATTATGTTTCCTATCTGTTGGTGATAAATTTCTGTCTAAGTGTTGAAATAACAGTACAATTAAAGGGTCAGGGTTAGGGTAGGGTTAAGGAAGCATTGCAAAAAGTTCAGTTTGGCAGATCTGTATATTCAAAGGTTTTTCCCAAAAAATTGGGTTCAGGACCACTCTTTAGTCACGTGCAGTGCACAGTTTAAGGACATTTAAAATTATGATTTATAGTAAAACAGCAAAACAAATAGTAATAAAAAAAACCCCTGACTGTTAGTCTTTTATATGTGGTGACCTATTTGTTAGTTTTGATAATATCTTTGTCTTCTGCCAATTTGTTCAAGGTGTGTTGCCAACATATGAGATTCTCTCTTTAAACTGTAACTTGAGCAGAGATGTCATTTCAGCAATATTTATGCTTTTGCGATCACTATTTTGATTTCAAATGTTCACATGACCTTGACCCTTTACCCCTAAATGTTGGGATAACTCATTTTGTAAATGCTGCATGGACTTTCACCTTGATTAAGCTAAAAAAAACTTCCTTATCCTGTTTAGTTATTTCTCGCCTTGCTCTACTTTCTCTTTAAACAGTTATTTTCTCCGTTCTTAGTCTATTTCTGCGGCTGTTTTTTCTCACAGATGTCTCTGTCTCCTACAATGTGTTTTGTGTTGATCAAACGATGAAGTTGTCCCCTGCTGGATGTGTACCCATTTGTCTTCGCCTCGTCTGTCCCTTCTCCTCTTGGCACTGGGTCAACACACAGAATGCCATTCTTTCTTTTGTGTCTTGTAAAAAAAAGGAGAGGAATTACAATCACTTCACCAGAAGAACTGACTGTCTTTATGCAACCAGGCTGCCAGGGGGCGGTCTGTGTGTGCACTTGCCTTTGTGTGGTCCAGAAGTGGCCATGGTAACCTGTAATCATTTTCCCACAGTTTTCTGAATCTGTTATTAAGACTAAAATAATTGGATTTTTCTGAACATTTGCCCTCCAAAGACTCAAGGCCTGTTTGAAGAATAATCTGCCAACTTAACTACCCATAATTTTACATTACTTCTTACTGTATTTTTCCAATTGAAAAACCTTATTTAACATGTTTTCAAAGATAAATGTTATGCTCTTTCACTGACACGACCAGAATAATGTTAAAAAAGAAGCACTCATTTAGTCGAGAGCAGACGCAATGAGGAGGAAATGGAACCAATTGATTCTCATTGTCTGACTTCAGTAAAGAACACAACTGGTGATAAAAATATCAACCTTTGAGAACACATTAATACGCTACTGCACAATGCTGACTTGTGCAGATTTCTGTTAGTCAAAATTTCAGGTTTCTCTTCAAGAACTTTAACAGCTCTTAGATTCAAACCTCAAATGAATAACAATAAGCAGCACTGCTGTGGCCTGTTAATCCTTCCTGTTATGTGCTGAAGCCTGATCAATTTGTCTTTTAACGTCTCAGAATTGACTTCCTTTCTCTACCTTATAAAGGCCAATGCTCATTTTTAACGAATCTCCACAAAAAAAAATATATGCAGGATTAACATCTATTTGAAGACATGTGATGTATAATCTCTATTTTAGGCTGTATGGTGACATTCCAGTCTAATTTTACTTATTATTATTATTATTTTATATTGAGGACACAACAAAACTGAAACTGTGCCACGATCCAAAGCATATCTGCCATTAACCAACACCTATAAGGGCTGGTTCTGTTAGAAATCAGCGTCATGGCTTCATCTCATCTGAACACAAAGCAGCAAAGTTTCTGGTAGAAGATCCAAAGATGCTCTTGCAAGTGCAGAGCATCTTGCAAGAGCATCTTGCAAGATGCTCTTGCTTATTTACGGCAGTGCTGTTGGATTTATTAAATGCTGTCAAATGATTAAGAACAAAAATAATTAAAGATTGTTCGAACGTCTACATTTTGGAATTTGAACACAATTGAGATTATCGTCATAATCTCAATTAATCAAAGGGTTTCTATCAAATACATTTGGTCATTAATTTTCTTCCGCCGAGTTAACCATCCAGGCTTCTTTCTCCTGTTGAAGTCTGTTTAACTTGAAAACTATTAAATTAACAAAACTGAAATCATTTTCAGAAAATTCATATTTAGAATTTTCTGTGTTCTAAATATTTGTAAAATATTTTAAAAAGCCACTACATGCTTTAAGTAGTTTTTTTCAGTCAAATGTTGAATCCAAGAATGACATCAAGTCCAATATAAATAGTAACTCTGGTTCCAGTAGATTGCATTTGTTGTTAGAACTATAATATGTTTCCACCACATCCTGCCGGCTAACTAATTATTTGCTTCCCACTATAGTCCATGCTATAGTAAATCATCTCCATTCTTCAGCTTATAAATAGTTAATCTCTAACACCTTTACTGAATACCACAACAGAGAGCCTGTTTATTATCGTCTTAGTCTGTAGTATATCAGGAAACTGAAATATGTCAAACAAAACCAAGCCTTTGATGTGGCTGGAGCCACGAAAGAGAAACACATTCATCTGGAAGTAACGTTAGCACACATGCTTTAGCGCTTCAATGTATTCGGTAACATAAAATGTGAACGTTTGAAAGATTAATGAATACATTGCTGTGATCAATGTTTTTAAAGTGAATTATACAGCTTCAGAGTGATATGATGTTGCCACTCATCAATATGATGAGTTCAGCGACACAATAAAGTAGTGGGTGTACTGGTGACTGGGTAATAGAGCAGCTTATGTGATAATAATGCACGATGACGCCACTTAAAGTATTTTAATAATAAGCCTGACTAATCTTTAACATCTCATTAACCTCTCTGCCCTTTCAAACAATCTCCTAATCCTCTCTACTTCCCTTGTTTCTCTTGGGCAGATGAGCAACAAGCGCTCCAACAGTTTCCGGAGAGCCATTCTGCAGGGCAGCAGGCAGCTGAAGGGCTGCAGTCTCAGAGATGAGGTGGGCTTGGGGCTGTCCCAGCGGCTGGTTCGCCATGTTGCCTACGAAACGTTGCCCCGCGAAGTTGACCGCAAGTGGTACTTTGACAGCTACACATATTGCCCCCCTCCTTGGTTCATCCTGGCTATCACCATTGCAGAGGTAAATTGGCTAAGAAGGATCTAAACTGCCCAATGTGATTCAGGCCTTGGCCAGATGCAAATTTCTTTAATTTTACAAATGTTTCATTTGACTGAAAGTAATATTAACATTTTGGAAATACCAGTGGAAAAATTTTAAAAGTTCTTCAGCATTTACAAGAAGAATATAAGTTTGATTGCTTTAAAGCAAATAAATGTTAAGTTTTATTCTCCATTTAGACAGTTTATTTTCTTTTAATCTCTCTCTCATTTCCTGTAAGCAACAAACTTCTTCTTTCTTGTTAATCTAAGTCTACCAGTGATATGAATACTTTTAGGATTCAATGTAAAGTCAATGTGTTTTTACAGTTTAGAGTAAGATTTTGATTGAACAAATACCAAATGAGAAGTATAAGATTTGTTTTAAAATGCTGCTGGTGAATTTTTTTTAGAGTGATCCAACACTTTACTGCAAATCTGAAATTTTGAAGATTTCATTGAGCAATATGATGCAAAAGGACCACTGTATCGTCAATGATCAATTGGGTGTGAACATTTTTTTGATTGGACTCTATTAGTAATGCACATTTCAAATCTGATTTTTTTCAAAAGTAGCAAAAATTGGGTAAAATGAAATCTCAAAAAGTCTTGTTTACAAATTGCAACTAGCCATGCAGGTTACAGGAAACATGTGGAAGGATGTTTTCTTTCAGATTTAACCAACACTGAACTTTTTGACTTGGTCTATGAGGGCATAACTTACATTCCCAATCACAATGAAAACACAAGCCCCAAACAGAGAGATGGAAGTATCATGCTGAGAGGAATACAGTATTTTTCCTACTCTGAAAGCAGAGAACCAGACTCAATGGGAAGATGGAAGGCAGTAAATACAGGGCAATACTTAAAAAAAACTTAAGGAGCTGCATAAGATGTGAGACAATGGTGTCTTAAAATATTACAAAAAAGCTATTCTATTTTCTATTTTCATATCTATGCTGACGATAATTATGACTTTGATCCCCTTTGTTTCCCTGTGCTCTGTTAGGTCGCAGTGTTCATGTATTATGGAATCCAGTTGGATCGCTTGGTCCTGCAGGTATCCAGCCCGTCCTTCCTGAAAAGCCCCCTACCCTATCATCCCCAGCTCCGAGTCCAAGCCTGGAGGTACTTCAGCTACGTCTTTATGCATACTGGGTGAGTCTAATCTGATAAACTGACATCTATTTGTGATGATGTACTGCTGATGTACAGCATATTATGCCCTGAAAAACATGTGAAAGATTTTTTGTAAAATCAATAATGTGAAGGAGGTTTTTCTTTAAAGAGATAAAATATAAAATTTATTTATCTGGTCGTCAGCCTTCATGGGCTCACATTAGCACACATTTCTTTTCCACTTGCACTATTGGTTATGGGTGCCTAAACATTTGACCTGTATCTGTTGTATGTATCTGTTGTATATTTGAGGAACTGAGTCATATAAAATGTTATTGGTGAAAAATTTGATTTCCAAAAATACAATGCAGTTTTTTTTTGTTTGTTTTTGTTTCTTTGTTTGTTTTGTTTTGTTTAAAGAGAGCAAAATGTAATTGGGCAAAGCTGAGATGCAGCTTGCAATTGTCACCATGTGTGAAATTAAATTCAAATCAAGAACAAGGGTAAAATCCTCATGGTAACAGAGAAGGGATTATCTTTGTGGTTTTATTGGTCTAATGTGTTTACACTTTGATAGTGCTACCATGAAAACTAATAATTCATAATGTAATAATCAGATAAATCTGTGGGGAGTGGATAGTGGGTTTCATCAGTTCAACAACGCCATCCAGATTTAATTACTCCTAGGGGTAACATTGTCTTAGTCATAAAGAGAGATAATAAAATGGTAATTTACTGGGGATAGATGGTAGCTAGAGTGACGGTGGTAATCAGACAAGCTTAAAAGTGCTGAATAGAAAAGAAAGATGTGATAATCTGTGATTTTTACAGGTTATTTTATATTTATTTCTTCCTATTTTGTGCCTGTATAAGTTTGTTATAAGGGAAATGTAAAGTTTTCAATGTTTAAGGACATCTATTTTCTATTTGAACAAAAAATAAATAGAACATTTTAAACTAGAGTGGGTCTGGAAGGCTTATACAACAAAGGATTTTTATGTATTTTGGTGCTAACCTATTTACTGATTTAGAAGCTATCAAGATCCTGGAAATGTTCTTCAGGTAGTAAAAGGCTGACTTTGTAGTTGTCTTTATGTTGTCAGATTTCTGTAATAATTGAAGGGACGGACTCATCCTTGATTCTTCTCCTTAATGTCAAAAGATAATGACTTCAGTTTCTTTTGAGATGAAAAAAAGTCATGGCACATCCACAGATTGCTTTGTTCTATGCACAAACTCATCATTGGAATGGGTTAGTGGTCATCTGGTGACATTGTAATGCATAATTTGAGTAGTTATGGTAATTAATCTTGTTATAATCATAGATTACCGCACATGGATATTAAATAAGAGGGGTCCCAGGATGGAACTTTGGGGAACCCCAAAATAATATATCATTGATGAGGGTAATTTTATTACTGTATTGAACATGAAAACCAGACTGAAACATTGGAAGATTGGAGATTGGCCTGTACTGGCAACAGCAACTTTCTCAAATTAGACTTTTTTAGCAGTGGTTTGCTAATTGCTATTATTGTGCATGTGTGTGCGTGTGTGTGCGTTACAGGATTGAACATCTGAGTCTGAACATGGCCATGCAGCTGCTGGTGGGAGTGCCTCTTGAAATGGTCCATGGTGCCCTGAGGATCGGACTGATCTACATGTGTGGTGTACTGGCAGGTGGGGCCAATAGCTCTAATCTTCATCCTCAACACTCTTTCCTGTTATGCCATCTGCTTGTGGTCCATGTTCATGCCTTTTTACAAGATATTAGAATTATCCCTGTGTACATACTAGTCAACAAGAAGTCTGTTCTTGTGTGACTTGAGGACAGATGGTTTTGTCTGTCTTCCCAGCAGACGTGATGGGATGTAGGGGGTTTTCAGTACCCCATCGAGAGGCCTGCAATATTCATTTATGACAGGGAACAACAAAAAGATGAAGTTCAGTCAAAGAAACACTCTCAGTAATAATAAAATATAATGAGAGGGAAGAAAGAAAGGAGAAACAATTTTTTGTGGTAATAAATCAGAAAGGCTCGGAAGAGCGAGGCCATGATATTAAATATGGAAGATGAGAGGAAGTGTACGAGAGTTGGAAAATAATCAAAGTCAAGTGTAACCGATATGAAAGAAAAAGTCGATGCAGCTTTTGAAAACAAAATGTCAACACCCCACTTCTACTTCCCTGTAAACCTCAGACTGAAGCTTTTCACTTTTCTTCTCCATTCAGCTGACTTAAAAGGTCGTTGAGTGTGTGTTCTGTTTATATTTACCAAATCTGTAATGACTAAGTCCTCGGATCCTGCTGAGGTGTGTCCATAAGTGCTGTGTGTTGAGAGGAAAGAACGGAGTTTTGCAAAGAGCTCACACTGAAACACTCATTACTTATTCTGTGTTTGTATTTCTGTGTTTCTCCATGAATCTGTTTGTATGTGTGGCGTGTTGAAGGGTCACCGACACAGACCCTCGGGATACCAGCCGAGGTGACCTTTAGTTTTAACCTCACTCTTAAAATGAGGAGGAAACTGAACTATAAATCACACATCGTCAATGCACACACTAAAACACACACACACACACCCCGACATGTTTGGTGTTTTAATTAGATATCGACCACCAACAGAAGAGCAGATGCACAGAGTGGCCGAGTTGGCTGCACTGTTAGGGTTAGTGTCACATCGGACGATTTGGGTAATTGGCAATAAAGTTCTGCCAGAAACACACAATTTCACAACAAGTGGAAATTTGCACATCATTATGCTCTCTCTCCATATATTTTTTTTTACTGTATGTAAAGATGTATGCAACTGTTTGTTTTATCAAACTCTGCTTCCAGTTGTTTGTTTTATATAGTATTAACATTCTTAGGAGTTTGATAATTGCAGTTTTATTTAAACACACAGGAGGTAGAGCGAAATGTGTTAAAGACATTAGGCTGTTCTGTTCATGGCACCTCAGGAAACGTAGATGGAGTTTCAGTAAATTAGTGTAATATTGACACTTTCATGACTTTGACCAATGGGGTACTTCTTACTCTTTTTTCTGACATTTGAAGATTTGTCTTTCCAAAAATAAAAAGAGAACAACAAAATTAACTCACGGTAAACTTTTCTTGCTTCCCTTTAAGAGTTTCTCAAATTTTATTGTACTTCATGTAGTATTCTTGTGACAGGCACACTCAAAATAATGAATATTAATGGTGTGAAAAGAGAAGACGAAACAGGTTTCAAAGGATTTTTTTTTTTTTTAAACAAATGAAAATCTGAAAAGTGTGGCATGCCTTTGTAACTAAACCCCTAATTCAATACAGAGTAAAACCATTCTCATAATCTTCTTATTGTAGGTGTTTAGTAGAAGTATTTGCTCGTGGTCAGCCAGAATGGATGAAGAGCAATTTTCAGGTTTTGTCTCAGATTCTTAGGCCAATCTAATTCATAAATATGCTTTTATCTAAGTCATTCCACTATAGGTTGAGCTTTAGTTTTTCAATTGTGGTCCTGCTAGATGAACTTCCGCCCCATCTTGCATGCTTTTCAGCTTTTTTTTTTTTTGCAGGATTTCTCTGTGCTCTGATACATCTGTCATCCTATAAACACTCACCAGCTTCTTGCTACTGGATGATGAAAAACATTCCCACAGGATAATAATGCCATTCTCATGTTCCACAGTGAAGACATTGTATTCAGATAGACGGTTCATTGTTTCATGTGGACAGTAAGATATTATTTTATAACCAAAGTTTGAGATTAACCTTGACCCTGATCTGTTTGGTCTGTTCCTATGTCTTCATGATGCTGTTTGTTCTCTTGTGTTCTCTAAAAAAAACACACCTGAGATATTTGAGATTTAATTACACAACAAATATATGACTTCTGAAGACATTGCTTGCTCTGGATTTTATTTAGCAGTGTCATATTAAAGGAAGCTGAGATGAAATACATGCCATATTTTTTTTTTTTTAGATTCTGATTTGAAAAACAACATAAACATGCACAACCATACACTAGTTTGTGTCTGCAAAACACATAAAGTACCATAAAATGACATCATTGTAACTTTGCTGGTTCATTTGTTTCATTTTTCAACTTCATAAAATATATTTGCTTCATTGTTAAACTTATGAAAGTCATGATTTTAAACTATAAACTGTTTGATGTAAATAAAGCAAAGTAGTTTAGCCTCAATCCATTTGTAAACCAAATTGGGCTCAGCTGGCACCAACAAGAGGTCAAAGTTTGGTTCAGAGATCAAGTAATGATCCAGAGAAAGGTCACTGACCTTCTACGCACAATTCCCACTCTGACATCATCCTGGAAGTAGTTGACATGAATATAAAATCTCAATATGCTCTCTTTGGGACTGCCGGTGTGAACACAGCTGCCTGTTTGTGTGATAATGCATTCACACAAAGCCAAAGAGTCAGCTACTGTGGGCATTGAGGAGGCTCTGATGAAGGCTGGATTTGTAAAACTCTGGCTGATTCAGGATGTTGGTGTAAAAAAAGCAGGCCTTGTGTTTTCAAACATAATTGTTGATTTGCTGTATTGTATTGTTAATTTCGAAATGAAAACCATCAATAAAGTAAGAAATATTTTTGCAAGAACAGAATGTTGTCACATGATTCATAAAGGGTTCTGCATCATTGTGGATAAGCTGAAGGCTAGGAGTAACAAATGCTTTTTTGGCGACACTCTGGACCAATTTTATTCTAGTTTCAAGAATATTGCAGTCTAAAGAAGAAACTTTTGTCTCATTTGAAAGTGAAAGTTGAAAACTAAAAGTCATCCAGGTTTTTATTCCTTCAAGGCATGCCTGCAGTCTACTAAAATGATTGGATTCACCAGAGTTAATAAGTACAGCTGAGTATCATCAGCCTAACATTTGACATTTATCCCAGGCTGCCTTCAATTTTTTAACTTTGATTTGCAGAAGAAATCCTCTATTTTCTAATCTAGCATGTTTCATGGCTAATTACACAAATGTAAAACAGATCAACGTTGTTGTAAACTTTGCTTCCTGTTATCGGCTCACATGTTTTCGTATATGGTAGCCTAAATAAAATTTCCAGTTCTAGTCATAATGCAACTACAGCCCAGTCACACCTATAGTATTATCCACCCTGCATTAGTGACTATGTTGCTACATCGTTTGCGCACTTAGAGTGTAGCTAAATAGATTATTGGTTTGTAAAGCTTGTTATAGAAACATAATACATTCCCCCTTCAGATGCCTTTTGGGAGTTCATTACAAGGGGTCGTTTACTTTTCTTGTCTACAGTGGTGCAAATGTTTCTCTTCTATCAATTCAAGGATAACAAAGTCATAGACAGATAAAGATTCTGTCTGAACAGAAACCAAGGTACCAGGAAATATTGGACTGCTTAATTACTCAAACATCACATTAGCTTAACATACAATAGCCCGGCTCATCTGGAAGTTAGCCAAAGTCTCAAGACAAAAATAAGAAAAGGGGTAAAATATGAAACTTACACTAATTACTTGGTTGAAGTCATGGGAAGGAGGAGTTCAGGTAACATTGACCTATGAAATATAAACTCCAGTTTCCTCCTACTGGAGCCGCTTGCTCAGTGAAAAACAAAATAGGCAAGCAATATTTTGTGCTCGTTTTCTTAAAAACAAGCAGGAAATGTGGCCAAAAGGTGCAATACAATGAATGATGCAGCTAAATATTGTTACACTCAGAGCTGGACAGATTTATTGACAGTCTGTGATAAAAATGTGTGAAAAGGCCTTAAAGTCATTTGTTTTTGCAGCAGCTAGATCTCAATGATTTTTTTGTAGGAAAGTCAAGCTTCAGTTTGAGGACATTTATTCAGTGGGGAAAGAAAATTCCATTTTATAAAATAGCTGTTTTTTAACAAAATATCCCATTCCACTTTTCTTATTATTATTTCTGTTTTGTTTTTTCTAGGGTTGGAGCTAGAGAGACATTTCTGACCATTCCTGTTTGCACAGTTTCAGGAGTCTCTCACTCTATGCCATCTTAGCTACTCCGCTGCAAACTTTTGATGCATCTGACCAATAGTCCAGTGTTTACATTTGCAATAGTAGGAAAGACTTCCTTCTGATGTCCTCCTCAAATAACCATTTGGCATATAGATGTTATCTAATACTTGTTATGGGATTTGTTAAGGTCCCATTCTTTTCTGCGGTTCTCTGACAGAACCTTTTCTTTCCTTATTGCCCTGCTCACTTTGCTTGGCAGTAGAGCAACTTGACAAGACACATCCTCCAGTTAGATTTATTTGAAAAGGCCTGGATGTTTCAATTTTGCATGGTGTAATGGGGAATATGTGTAAACACAGGGTTGCTACTTAAAGAATATTAATATTAATAATATGTGTGGCATCATAGATGAAAAGAGAAAAAATGTCAACCATTGATTCTTCTGCTCCATTTTGAGTTGACCTAATGCTTGATCGGTAATGTGCAGAATTTCAAGGCAACTAGAGGAAAACTTACAAACTTATCCAGTTTGTGAACGGTGTTTAATTAAACTGTTTAATTAAAGATAAATTATCCCAATTGCTTTTTCTTCTTTTCTTTTCTTTGCAGTTTTTTCTGTTTACTGTAGCTTTTCAGTGCTTGATTGGATCTTTTATGCGTGATATAAATGGCTATGAAGGAAAGCAGCAGCTCTCTTTCACTCTGCAGGAGTTGCACAAGTGTGAATTTATTTTATCTTTATTTTTCTACATAACTTTGCACTTTGCACTGTTACAGTAAGAGAACGCTTCTGTTTGTCAGGATACAGTACGCCTACATTCCCTAGTTAGCTGCCTTCTTTCCATTCAGTGTTGACATATCCATTATACTGGAGGCCAAAGCTTTGCAAATTATTCAGTTAGTCATACTTTCTGTCAGTATGACTTTCTGAACTGGGAGACCTTAGAGTTGAGGTTGGCATTGCAACGCCTACAGTTTTGTGGAAAAGGGCAAAGTACTTGGTTTCACTTGATATTTTTACGTGAAGAGATATGAAGGAACATATGTGGTATTCCCAACAGTGTCTACAAATAAGGTTAATAAAATGTCAGCTTGAACAACAGATGACATTTGATGTGCAAGACCTTTAGATGGATGCAAACAAATGAAGTTTGCAAACCTTGATGAATAAAGGTCAACTAAGTCATGGGAAAATCTCAAGATCACGCCAAGATTTGGGAGCTTGTAAAAACAGTCTTAGCCACAACAATCTGAATTATCACTTTCTGGACAAATTCTGGAGGATTTTTTTTTTCCTTTCAAGATTTAGTTAATTGAGGATTGCTGGCAAAGCCTCAAGTCACAACCACCATAATATCTTAAGAGGGAATACACTTTCTTCAAACAAGTCATACATATTTAGACATTTTATTACTGTACATTAACTCATATTAAATCATAAGGATTTAACATGCTAACTGATGGTTGTGGATTCTTGATATTAGCTCAGCTGCTGTTTTTGCTATTTTGCTGAGCATTTCCCATCTTGATTTGGGTAACCCTATCTAACCAATAATTGCTTCTCTTAGATCTTTGTTGATGCGTTTCCTCGTTGCCATTGTGTTTCTACTCACCTGTATACACCAAAGCAGCAAATTGTCAAAGCTCTGGCTTTTATAAAGGAGATCATACTGGTAATCATCAGTTAATCAAGTGCATTTGCTACTTTCCTTCTTAAATCTAATGTAAACAGTAAGAAAATTCTTAGGTTTTCTTTAATAGTTGTACTTTTCGCTCCATCTGACTTAACATTATTCTTTGAGGTCATCTAAATACAAGATGTTGCTTTCATTTTGCGAAAAAGGAAAGTATATCCTTGAGCATTTCTAATTTTAGCAGAGGCCCTTTGACAGATTCGTGCCCTTCATCTTCTCTGCAGGGTCTCTGGCGGTGTCGGTCACTGACATGACGGCTCCGGTGGTCGGATCGTCTGGAGGAGTGTACGCCCTTGTCTCTGCACATTTGGCCAATGTTGTAATGGTGAGCTTTTGTGTTTGCATGTGTGGGTGTGTCAATAAAGATATCACTCATATTGCGTCTAATCCTGAGAGGAGCCTGTTTGAAACCCCAGCAGGTGCTTCTCCACCTCCAAATACCTTACATTCGTCACTGTCAGTTTTTCCCTGTTCTTCAAAGATCACACGAGTGTGCTGGTGTGTGCACATGCTTATGTGACAGAGTGTGAATAAAATCCCATCAATGCCCCCTCCTGTCCTTTATTGTAACTCCCACCCGTCTAATATAGGTAATCAAACACACTTTTGTCGTTCCTCAAAGTGAACTTCTGTATCTTATTTTGCCCATCATGGATTCCAGCAGGTCCCTCTCATCATGTTCAAGGTCAGGATGGAGGTATTTATCTTTATTCTCCATTCTGAAATCATATTATCTCTTACAGCAAGATCACAGAGGGTCAGAGGGCCTTGAACATTTTCATAATTGACCTGAATTTAAAACAAGGGGCACATACTAATGTTGTTTTGATGCCATGATATGTATTTGTGAGCATGTGTGTGAATTCCAGAAGTGCCTTTGGCACTTTATATGCTTTTTCCCCAATAGCTGAATCCTCTTTTTCTTTCTGTTTATCTAGAACTGGTCGGGAATGAAGTGTCAGTTCAAGTTATTCCGAATGGCCATGGCCCTGGTTTGCAGTAAGTCGGAAATAACCTGCCTCCCTTCTATGCTCACCTCTGATATGCTGTTATTTATTTATTTTACCGCAGTTCTTCTTCTCTGTTCCTGAGACCCATGCCTGCATATTGATTCTGAAGGCAATACTGAACTGTTTTAACAACTGAATGACTAAAATTGTGCTGTCTCTTCTGAACTTTATCATTATTTTTTAAACGCTATAAATCTTAGAAGATCAACTAAATGATTGGATTTATTATGTAGTCTGGGAAAGCATGGAGAAGTACAGAATTTGTTTCAGTATTTTCTGCATCTAGATAATTGTAAAGTATGGAAAAATCTTTCTGTTTTCTGAAATTATTCCTTTTAAGTGTCATTTTTAGTCCTTCCTTTCCTTTGTATTTCTTCTCTTCCCTATGTCTTTCTTTTCTGTTCTTGTGTTCACTCTTCCTGTTAACAAAGCCGGTATTTGAAACAAGGCGTCATTGAACCACATCTGTCCATCTATCCATTCTGACTGAGATTGAACTATTATGCAAGAACATGTTTGTCTTCCCATACTTGAAAGTGATTTCTAAAGATGTAAAGAGAGCCAGATCAATCACAGAAACTCCATCTTCCATCTAATATTAAGAGACATAGAGGTGACTCGTTTAAAACAAATTTCTTGTATCGTCACATGCTGACATTTTCCTTTTCTCTGTATTCACAGTGAGTGTAGAGTTTGGTCGGGCTGTGTGGCTGCGGTTCTACCCTCCAGCCTTCCCCCCGTGCCCCAACCCCAGCTTTGTAGCTCACCTGGGGGGAGTCCTGGTGGGTCTCACCCTAGGCGTGGTGGTCCTGCAGAACTACGAGCAACGGCTTCAGGAGCAGTCGCTGTTTTGGATATTTTTCTGCGTCTACACCTTGTTTGTTCTCTGTGCTGTGTTCTGGAACGTTTTTGCCTACAGCCTGCTCGATGTGCGAATACCCCCGGCACCATGAACCTGCTTCCAGGGGGCCAGCTGGCAGGATGTATCACCTCAACATTCATGTTCACAGTCTCAACTGTCGGTGATCTAAGGCGTCCCACAGCCTACTAGTTTCACTAACCCTAGCCTTATCATTCAAGCTGAACTCCTCCTGCTCTTTGTCTGTGTCTGCCGGTTGCTTGCAGAACTCAATGATAAAACATCAGCAAAGAAGAAGCCTCGGATTTAACACTGCAGCATTGCTTTTACCTCTTCTGCCTATTTCTCCTCAATCCAATGGTGCCTTCTCATGAAGACATCACCTGCTGGAAGTATTTCTGCATATCTGCCTCTTGGTTGGAGTTACAGCGACAACACCCTGGGTCATAACAGTTTCTCGTAATCTTCTTTAAGTGAAAAAAAAATTGTTTACTTTTACAGAATGTTGGCATTTCGCTGTCCATTCAAGCATCAGGAGCATCATATAGCACGACAGTTAGCTTTTCAATGAAAACAGATTCTTTAAGCTACACGTCAGTCACCTTTACAGGTTAAGAATTTCAGTTTTGAAGAGGGCGAGTTACTGTTAAGTATTGCCTTCAGAATCAAAATATAGGCATGGGCCAGCTGAGTATAATAAGGATTTCAAACTACAAATTTTTTCCAACATGCCTTGGTTTCAGTTTGAAGTCCATGAAGCCCCCTACTACTCATCTGCAGATATTTTTTGAAGAAACATTGTTTTCTTCTGTTTTTGCAAAAATCTCCATCTTCACAGTTTGTGAAATTTCCGTTCAAACAGCTGCACTAGCTCAGCTGTGCCAGCAGTTGACAATAGTCTTAACATGGCTAAAACAGAGCTAAGCTAGTCAAATGACCAATAATCTCATAATGACTAAAAACCCTGGAATTAACAGAGACAAGCTGATACATTTTATTTTAAATCTTTGTGTAAATTTTATTAAATCAGTATGCAGACTTCAAACTATCTTACCCTAGAAACACTTACTGGCCCATGCCTATGAAAACAACCGTGTTTGTGTTTTAAAACCTCAGTCTTGTCTCTTTTCTGTGTACAGGGACTGTGATTGTACTTATAAAAAAGAAACAGAAGTGCCATTCTGACTTGAAACTTTTTGATGCCAAAATGTTGCTGCAAGCACTGGCGAGAAGCGTGTCCCTAACGAGTGTTGCTAGGTTTTGTGACTAAGGAGTTTGTCAGATATAAGAGAAAAACCTTTAGTGAAGAAGATCCTCCTGATACAAATAAATGCAGTGAAATTCTCTATATTTTCCACCAAAGCGCTTCATTTACAGTATAAATAAAACACAAAATATAACTTTACTCATTCATGTTTGAGCCTCAGTGAATCATTTTCTTGTTTGAACGTTCATCCCTGACCTCAAGTCATTCAAGTTTAGGTTGTTTCATTTTCAGTTCAGAAGCCAGCTGGACAAAAAAAAAAAAAAAATCTATATTCGTCTATTAGTTCTTGTCTCAACTTGATTGGTTAATTGATTGGAGCTGAAATAGGAAGCAATCGTCACCCAAAGCTTGAGGTCTCTAACTGTACTGTATTTTAAGACTCATGTTAAACGCTTTAATGACTATTAATCTAATGAAGTCCAGGTTAATGTTTTAACATGTTAGATTTTTTTATGTGGTGATACTGGTATGCTGCGTCATTGTTTGGACATCATATATGTTCGATATATTCTGTATGTATCCTATTTAAATGAAGGTTAATGATGGCCTGGGATTGTACATAATAAGGGCTACTACACCAAACTGAGGGAGGAGTAAAACCGCAGATAGTATTTTGATGTTGTGCATATTTTGTAGATTTGATATGTGCTTAAAAGGGGTCCAATAAAATGTTTTATACAAATCTAAATATGGTTTTTGTGTTTTCTTTTAAAAACAAAGCTATTGCAGTTTTTCCTCTGTGTAATTATTTCAAACATTATTCAGTAGTTAAGTTAAACTTGTTGTGGTGTTCTAGAAGTATGAAGTATGATGAAAGATGAACCCAAGTTGTGCAAAAATGCAGATTTGTATGAAAAACGGCACACTGCAGATACTGTGCAGATGCTTCAAATGTGTATTTTTTTTAAAGATAGGGGGAAGCTAATTTTATCCACAAAAATCAAGCTGCAGGAGTTGCTAAATTCAAATATGCTTTATGAATTACAAATAATGCTGAAAGAACACATATCATTCAACCTCAACTTTGTAACAGTCAAAACTGCATATAAACTTATGCAACAATACAATAGACCTTTTTCACGCTTCCGGGTTTTAAAGCGAATGTGGGGTTGGACAACTTCCGGTGGCTGTAGCTGGGAGATGAAGTCATGGCAGATAAAGTCTTCCTCATTCAAGACCTCATTCATAAAGTTGGAGCCAAACTCATCATTCCACCATTTAGGCATCCTGGTCAGTTCAGCAAGGAAGAGACAGAGGAGACCCAGACCATTGCTCGGCTGCGGATCATTGTAGAGCGAGCAATCGCTAGAGTGAAGTGCTACCACATCTGGGATTCCCCGGTGCCTCTTACTTTAATAGGAACTGTCAATCAAATCTGGCACAACTGTTGTGTTTTGGCAAATTATCAAGGCCCATTTTGTGTTGCAGACTATTCAAAAACATAAGGTTGTCAAGGGACTGGGGGGTGTAAAGACTTTTAAGATAAATGAGGAAGGATTATGACGCCATCCGGTGGTGAAAACGTAGCACTGCTTTGGTTACAGTGAAATGACCAACACTTTTACTTTACATAAAACTTCACCCATTACAAACCCACTAAGGGAAGAGAGAAAAATCAAATAACATTTTTAAGTCATTTGATTTGCATAAATATGTTTTGCAATATTTCTACACCAGCATCTGTAATCATCAAATTGAATTTAATGTTTACAGTAGATTAAATTTAATGCTTCCCCCATTGTTATAGTTTGGGATTCTATGGAAAGTATAGTAAATGGAGCTAATGATGAAATGTATTTTTGGTAAATTTCAAAGAGCTTTTCGGTTGTTTCTACCACGAGAAAGCTTTTAGAAAAGATACAAAACAGAATTATAAATCTGAAACGTCATTTTCCTACAGATTTCTAACAAACTGATTATTTTTTTTCTTATATTTATATTTTTGACGCTAGATAAAAAATTGTATTAGTTACATTTGCTTATTTTTATCACTTGTGCTTGTATTCACATTCTTATTTGTAGATTTGGCAATTAACTTTACCACACTGGGTTTACACAACACCAATAACCATAATTTTGTATGGATTTCTTAATTTTTGTATGGATATCAAGGCCAACGCCCCTATTTAAACTGAGGGGCGTTTCCATAGACGTGATAAATTTTTATTACGACTGTGGGCGTCTCCTTTATTGACGTCAGTTTTACGTTTACGTGAGACCGCTGAGCACAACGCTTCCTGCATCGGAGCGCCATTTTTGTTCTTGTCACGGTATTACAGCATGCTCTTATCAAAGAGATAATAACATCGATTTCAGTGTTTTGTGACCTGCGGTTAAGTATTTCTACATAATGGGGCGAAAGAAGAAGAAGCAAATGAAGCCGTGGTGCTGGTATCCTTCTTTAAAGTGCGAAAAAATGCTACGGGAGGCGGACGGGCCACAGGCTACATGTTAGCCTGACAAAGGGAGGCCTAAGATAGCTTCTGTTAGCACTGCCAGCTAATGTTAGCGGGGTAAATGGCTCAAAATCGGACAAAATGTTGAATCTGTTTTTTAAAATCTGTTTAATATGACTAGAAAACCAAACTTTGAGTGTTCCTACCTCGTAAAATGTTGTTTTTACTTAATCCTTCATTGCTAATTTTAAAACGAGCTAGCCATGGATTAACATCCCGTGTGTCTTTATGTAATCTTGTTACCAAACGAGTACTTCTGTTTCGCTGTTAAGAAACGTCATCGGTTTGTCTGTGATTCTCAGTCGGCGATTAATAAAACACGGAAAAGTCCTTAACTCTTACTTTAAGGTACTGTAATCGAGATTTTGACGACGAGAAAATTCTCATTCAGCATCAAAAGGCAAAACATTTTAAATGCCACATTTGCCACAAGAAGCTATATACTGGTCCGGGCTTGGCTATTCACTGCATGCAGGTATGAATCTCTAATCGCAATTGCTTTGAATGAGTTGAACTGGGGGAGAAAAACAGTCAAGTGAATGTTTGTACTTGCATGCCCTGCGGGCTCACTTACTTTGGATGCATTTCAGGTACACAAAGAGACGATTGACAGTGTGCCGAACGCAATTCCAGGAAGAACAGACATCGAGTTGGAAATCTATGGCATGGAGGGGATTCCAGAGAAAGACATGCAGGAAAGAAGACGAACATTAGAACAGAAATCACAAGGTACCTTTACTATTGCAGATCAGAAGTGGAATTTGAAGAAATTGATCGTTTTTTTTTTTTTTTACCCTCGCTTATGACAAGGAAATGTAAACAAGTGCAGCATTTTTCCTTCTTGACTGTTTGTCAAATAAAAAAGGAAGTGCATATATCTTTTCTTCTTGCTGCCTTTCTTTCACACATAACCTCTTTTGTGTGAAAGAGGTTTTGTTTTAGGTTAATTAAAATTACTATATATGCATAGTAAATGTCAAAATAATGGGAATTATGAGAATTCTTAATGTTTTCAGAAATCTGAAGTTCACATAAAAAATGATTACCGTCTCTTTAAATAGTGAGCGAAAGTCAAAATGTCTTGTCTCTCTGATGAACACAATTTCTGAATTTTTCTGTGCTTGATACAGACTTTTTAGTTTTGTTTTCTATAGTTTATACATTATGTATGTATGCCAGGAGTGCCGAAAGCAAAGTCAAATACCTCGCTTGTGCACATAAAGACGATTCTGATTCCTACTTGCTGTAATGCCATCCTTACTATCCTGTGTGAAAAAACACTCGCATTGATTTCTTTCTCAGAACTCTTCCTTTTCTGCTTTCAGAGAGTCAGAAGAAAAAGTCAAACAATCAGGATGACTCTGATGACGACGACGACGATGATGAGGCGGGACCGTCTGTCCAGCAGGTAGCTGCTGTCCAGCCCCAGGCCGGGTACGTTGCACCAATGACTCAACCTGGAATGCCCCCTGTGGGTGGTGCACCTGGGATGCCTCCTGCAGGATATCAAGGCAAGGCAGAAACATTATTCTCTGTTAATTTCAAGTTTGCATTTGTTAAATTGAAATCAGATGTTTAAAATAATGTGTTGAGTGATTTTACATATGTTGAATTATTTTTAAAAGAAGTAAATATTTTGTGTTAGGAATGCCTCCGATGATGCCTGGTGTTCCTCCCATGATGCATGGCATGCCTCCCGCCATGCCTGGAATGCCACCAGCGTAAGAAATAACTGCTTTTTTTTTTTGGAGCTTTTTCTTTAACAGTTAGTGGAAGTAGTCGAGACAATAATTTAGTTAGTATATAAAGTTTATCCAACTTGTTTACAGCATGATGCCGATGGGAGGGATGATGCCTCCCATGATGCCAGGGATGCCTGCAATTCCTCCAGGTCGGTTGTGGATGCGTTTTTATAAATACATGATGTGAAGTTGAAATCTAGACTAGGACTATGCAACTTTTACCGCATAGAGTCATTGCTCCTCATATGCCGGCCAAATAAAACTTTAGAGCTACAAATGTCTCAAGACCTTTTAAAAAAAGTAAACTGATAATCTTAGATAAATATGTCTGCTCTCAGAAGTTTGTCATTTTCTGAAGAACTAACATTTTGTCTCTTTTTCTGACTTAAAATAAAGATGAATATAGCATTTAGCAAAAAGAGGATGGATCTGTTTTTTCCTGTGGGATAAAAAAAAATCATGTTTAAATAAAAGCATGCTATAGATTCCACAATTTCCTAAAAACATACTACTGGTACTTTTAGTGTCATTCTCTGTAGAAATGCAATTCAAAAATTGCCGGTAAAAACTTTCATTTGTAATGTGTATATTTTAACTCATCGTTTAGTCCTTAATCAGTTTAGCTGAAGTTATTAAGATCCAAAGAGCCACTTGTGTCTCCGGAGACCAGCAGCTTTGTGGACTGTGAAGGCTGTAAACCTCTAAACTAGAATCATAAGCCTTTTTTTCTGTAAGTTGTACTTGGTCTTTTTTTTTTTGTTGTTGTTGATGAAAACATGTTTGGTATTTAGGAATTCCCCCTCACATGGCTCCAAGGCCGGGGATGCCCCACATCGGCCCGACCCCTGCAGCCGGACCGATCCCCAGCCGACCTGCAGCACCAGTGGTGCAGCCTGCTGTCACAAAGCCCCTCTTCCCCAGCGCAGCGCAGGTTGGAATCCTTCACCTTCTTACTCTTGGGGATTTTATTTAAACACCTTTCTCTATTATCCCCCATTGCTCACCTTTCTAACACCTTTTGATTCATGTTTAGATCCCACCAAAGTTGTATTTGAATTCTGGTTTAGCTTTTGTTGATCTGCTGCGTGCCAATCCTGTGATTTCCTTCCCACCACGCTGCAGATGGGCTCTGGTGTTAACAGCAGCACTACAGGCGTTTCCTCTCCACCTGCAGACCAACAGTCTGCCTCCTCCCAGCCTCCCTTTTCTAACATGCCCCAAGTACGCTCACAGACTTTGACCAGGCCTGTGGCAGCTGCATGTTGCATAATCACATTGCCTGCTGCGTGTCCATCGAGGCTGTTCACTAACAGCATTAGCTTCAAGGCAACTTTTAACACAAACTGTGAGCTTTATCGCTGCATGTGCATTAAATTAACATGGAAATGGCAAAGACACTTAAGTTATAACTTTAACAGCATGGGTAATTAAAATAAGCAATATTGTGCTTTTAAGTGAGTTTTTATGTCACCGTACGAGATGCTGAACGAGATTCTCTTAAACCATTGGACGTTTTTTTATCTTAATATGTTTACAGTTGATGCGTAGGAACAGAGCTCATTCTAAGCTAAATTTATAGTACTGTTTAAATAGAATACTCTAAATGCAGGGTTTATTCCCTTAGGTTGAATTATTAGTTATCTTAGAACTGGTTATTTTTTTTTTTTTTTGCATGTTTCTCTTAAAAAAATATGATAAATGACTGAAAACATTTTCAAAAAGTGGCATTTATTGCAATCCTTTCTGTGAGTTGTATGGAGTATTAGCCAGGCTGTGATAATTTCTTAATAGTCTTAAAATGACAAGAAAAGAGATTTTAACAAGAAAAAAAAATATTTTTTTTCTTAATTTTAATGTTGGGAGTTTTTGTAAAATTCCTGCATCTTTCTACTTTATTCTGATAATAAGACATTGTTTTCATATCATTTCAACTGTAATCTTGTAGCATCATGAATTTATTTTTGTTGAAAAAAAAAGCAGTCGGACTCCAACGTTTTCTTGATCTGAACTCATGGTCCAGTTAAACAAAATGCCGTTTTTGGCTGCACTTAAATTTCTCTGAACTACAGAAATCCAATGAATGCCTTGGTGCATTTTCCCCCAAAAATTAAATCTTCAAAAGCCAAAAATGTGTTAAAATTGATTTATCGCCCAGTCTTAAGTTATCCAAAGGCTGGAGCTGAAACTAGAAAAAAAACATCCAGTTCGTCTTTAACATATTGAGTCATTTTGCATGGTAGACTGGTCAAGAAAGCAGAATTTTAAAATAATTTCCAAGTAAAATGATTTCTCTTGTTTTGTTACAGGCCCAGCAGAACCCTTTAGTCGCTGCAGCGTCAAACTCACTCAGCACTGCTGCGTCCTCTGAGCCTCCCAAAGCAACTTTCCCTGCCTACACCCAGCCCTCTGTCTCCTCTTCCACTTCTTCTTCTAATCCCTCTAGCAGCACTGTGGCTAAACCCCCGGCCACAGTAACCAGTAAGCCTGCCACCCTCACCACCACGAGTGCAACCAGTAAGTTGATCCACCCTGATGAGGATATCTCACTGGTAAGTCGCTTCAGCTTTCCGTTTTGCTCTTTTTTTCACAGTAAGTAATGACTGGTTTATATAGTATGGTTAGTGATATCGACTAGTAGCTACGTTTGATCAGGATGAAAACATCAATCAATTTAGCTCGGATGCATACTGAGAGCATGTTTATTTTTTTATTTTTAATGTAAAAGCGGGCCTTTTAGGTTGGGTGGCAGAACTGAGTAGTTTTCTTTGTGTGGTTATATTGAAGGATGATTCTGAACTTGAATATCCTCAGTGTGAATTCAGGGCTCGCCAACATTGGTACCCAATTCCTCAACCTTTGTGTGAGTGTCTCTTTGAACTGAAAGAGGCGTGCCACGGTTCCTGCAGTCTGAATGTTTGTGTTATGTGTTTTTCTCTGTAACCAGGAGGAGATGAAGGCTCAGTTGCCTCGTTACCAGCGCCTCATACCCAGGGCTGGTCAGGCCCACGCTGCTGCTGCCCCTCCAGTGGCAGCTGGCATAATGCCCCCTCAGCAGGGTTTGCCACCACAGCAGCCTGGCATGAGGCATCCCATGCATGGTAATTCAGAAACAAACCTTTATAAATGTTAAATTATCTTTTAGAAGTAAGCCTAAAAGAAATGTATAATTTAAAAATGGATGGAATCACTGTGTTGTACTAGAGTTAGGCAATACATGTATTTTATTGTTTGGTTTAATGTTTGGTGTTTGAAGATTTAACTTTTTTTTTTTTTTTTTTTTTTTTTTTATAAACATTTTTATTAGTTTTGTGTTTCACAGACATAGGAAATAGAACATTGTACACTGTGTTGTCTAACATCTTACATAAGTATATGATAAGGAAGGGAAACAAAAACAACTCCCCCCTCCCCAACCTCCCAAAAAAAGAAAACAGATAAATAAAAAATAAATAAATAAATAAAGTAAAATAAAAAA
>CAEGAA010027222.1:0-13692 GCA_903067105.1 Poeciliopsis infans | reverse complement strand
GATGCCCTACCATCGCAAATGTAAACAAGGGACTCAATCTGGACCATGTGCTTCAGTCAAAATGTGTTTTTTTGGCAGAAAATTTTGTCAAGCCATGTATTTCATGCTCACTATTAAGCACTTTGATGCTATGGGTCTTTTTTTTTTTTATCTCCATTGTCTTCACTCAAGATGCAAATTTGGTGACAGAGTGTGCTACTGCAGTGATATATTTGTTTATTCTGAGACTGTCTGGTCATTTATTTTGGGCCTGAGGACCTGAAATGATTTGACCACGTTTATATATATATATATATATATATATAAATATATATATATATATATTTCATCTAAATAGACAAAGAGGTCTATCACAATTAACTGGCTGGTTGTCATAAAAGTGCCAAAAAAATGAAATAAAAATAATAAAATTCGCCATGATTTAAGTGAACCAAGCTTCGCTCAAATCGAATTGAATCAAAGGGCATCCGATCGCATGCAAATCAGATTATTAGGGGGCAGACAGCATTTCATAATTAGAGCAGGGTCGACGTATCTCGTCAGGTCGGAGGTGCACGCGCCTCTGTTCTCGCGGACCAAAACAAACAAGAGGAAATAAACCAGCAGATGAGCGGCGCGCGCTCCGTGATTACGCTTCACAATGCCGCCTTGTTTGCTTCGCCTCGCCGAGTGTCCGACCCTGATTGCGCTCTCTGCTGCTCTGCAGATCTGAAAAGAGACCCAGAAGACGCGGGACGAGCAATTAGGCTGCATTGTGAAGCCAAAGAGCAGCGCTGAAGGAGATACGTGGAAACTGAACCGAAAATTGGGCCAAACACGACTTTGTGTGTGAAACAAGCAGAGAAGGAAGTTCAGACGAGGACTGAAAGACAAGGCCGTGTCTGCCAGGTGGGCACAGATTTTTGCCTATCTGAATGGATCATTGTCATTCATTAAAGGCTCGTTAAGGCCTTTCCTGTGGGAAATAGCTGCTGGCTAAGTAGTACATTTGTCAGAAGCACATCACATGCTTATTTTAGCCTCCATCAAAACAACTTGAAGGCATACAGAACATGCATTAAGGGGAAAGAAAAGAGAGAAGCTCTCAATTTCCTTGCTAGCGTTTAAGATCTTGTTCTGGAATACAAATAGTAATAATTATGATTATGCAACTTTGCTCTAAAGCTGTCCACATTTGTTTGTAAAAGAAAAAAAATAGGACACTGTATGAAAGACTGTATATTTGAAATATATATTTATGTAAATTGTTAGATTACAAAAGCTATTTATGGCAAAGAATAAATTAAATCGCCCCCTCACATTTACTCCCACTTAAAATGGCAAATATTACACAAAGGCTGCAGCAAACATGATGAGGATGTCGTTACATGGCATTTTGAATGAGGCTTGCGCTGTTTAACCCTCCGTTCGGTGCAGTAGACGTGGTTTTGGGCACAAGTGGATAGGTCCTGCCAGCTGAAGCTAAAGGCTAACACAACACGTCCCCAGGTCAAAGTGGACGACCACTGTCTCACTCTTCTCAAAAAAAAAAAACAACACGGTAGTTTAAGACACTGCTATTTTCCAAACCATTAACCTGTCGTGTTTGGATTGGACAGATGTTGCTACTGAAGTCAGTGATTATCAGAGTAGAGGCGGCGTAGCACCAGCCATCTTCCTGTAATCAGAGTCACTGCCTGAAACCAGAGGGAAGCAGCATCATTATATTAGAAAACGACTTATTCCCTGATCGATACACTTCTACAACACTATTGCTGGTCCATCTGCCCATTCAGCAGCTTGTGCATGCGTGGTATGGCCTTTCAGGAGACGCAACGCCACAACTCGCCTTTTATGTTTTGAAGTACTTCCGCCACTCCAAGTGTCTGTTTTTGTGTTTTCCCCTCTTTTCATTCCTTATTGCCCGTCCTCCTGTCCAGTCAAAGAAAGGACGGCGAGAGGTTGCAGATTTGTCGGAAAGAGATAACGGGTCTTATCTGCCCCCCACCAGACGCCGACACAACTGATCCAATCGAGACCAGCTTAAAACAATTCATCGACTTTTACACCTGAAGGAACGGCTTCAGGGAGTTGGAGGACAGAAGAGAGGAGGCCTGGGGTTATTTTTTTGTCAAAGCAAACGTCTTGAAGGAACAATTTTAAAAATAATTTATTTGAGTCCAACTGAGGAGATTTACTCAGAATGAGAGCTTTGAGAGTTTGTCTATTTTTTTTTTGAGACAACAATTTGACTTGAGTTGTCCACTCCTCCATCCTGAGGCAAAGGGAAATGTTTTCTACTCTACAACAGGGTTTGGGTTTCTGCTCTTTCAGACTGATCACAGGTCCAGATGCCCATGAAGAACTATGCTGATGCGTACACAGGAGTAAAAGATTGATAGGACTGTCTCACAGCAAAAACAGAAAATCTAACAAAGTGTTTTTGGTCTAGTGTCCAGTGCAAATATCTCACCACACTTTACATAAGACAAAGAAAACTTACAAGTAACTTTTCAGCAAGAAATAAATTGTTTCAAGGCGATTCCTTAATATTGTTTCAAGGCGATTCCTTAAAACCCCAGTTCCATTGGCATATTATTTCACTCATGGGAAAAAATGTCGTTATAAGTGAAATAGTCCACCAAAGGAATGAGTATTTTGAATTAAATATTAGGAAATATTTACTTAAAGCAATCTCCTGTTTCTTGCTGAAAAGTTACTTGTAAGTTTGCTTTGTGTTATTTCAAGTGCAGTGAAATATTTGCACTAGAAACTAGACCAGAAATACTTGCAACTCAGTGCGATATAATAAATATTAAAAATAACGTCTAAGTATGCTCGTCCGTGAACAGATCATTTCAGCCCAAACCTGATTCACTGTTTTGTTTTATGACAGACAACAGAACCGGCAAAATGCTACATTTCTCATTTAATTACAGAATTTCCAGTGTCCATTAAAGACCAGTGGAGGAATGTCACTCTGGTATTTGATATTTCTAACTGATGAAACATTTAAATGGACCAACTCCTTCAGCGATAATGGGTTAATCCAGTTACCATGTAAACATCTGCAATCCGATGTCAACCCTGGTGGGTTGTGGCTGGCTGGCGGGACTATTTCCTCCATCCCAAACCGTCTTGAACTTTTCTTTTCCGTGCCATGATGTTGTTTGCTGGTGAAAACCTCTTTATGGACTAAATGTCACAGCCATGATTCATGTGCTAACACGTTGGAACATGTCATTTTCCCTCCGTCCGACATACCATAAAGGTTACCGCGACTGCCCCCTTTCCTCTCTGCAGCCGACTGCTGCCACCCGTTCCCGTCTTAGCAATGGACCACAGCGTTAGTTCATAGAACCCCCCCTCCCCCACTCCAAATGCTTATTTAAAGCACACTGACAAATCTGGGCTAAAAACAACCTGAATATATGGCATTACTAAAGCTGTTAACGACCTGGCTAAAATTTCTCCCCTCTTACAAACGCATCTTCATGAAATAATAGTAAAATGTACGAATTAAGAAGAATTGTACTCATTCTTAAAGAGCAGAGTTCAAACCAGGTAATGATTGAACTTAATCCAATTCAGAACTTTGGAAAAAAAATGACTTTTATTCTGAAGCGTTTCCCTTGAGGGAAGAATCAAAGCTCCAAGTCCAGGGTCGTGACCTCGTCGATGTTGGTGGAGGGCGTCGTTAGTGACTCGTTGAAGTTTAATACGTGACAAAATGCGGTGAAGTTGGCGTGGTGCCGTCTTCTCAGCTAAATGGAGGAGCAACCTGTTTATGCTCAGTGGACTTATTTAGGGAGGAGCCATCAATCCCACCTCTTTCACCTGAAAATCTTCAGAAAAACAGCAATATTTTTCATAACATATAAGGTGTTGTAGTACTCTAGCAATCACTTTACGATAGCTGAAAGTGAAACATTATTTTTCAATTGATGGTTTACTTTTTAGAATAGGTCTTAGTATGGTGGAGCTTCTAATCCATAGCTTTGGTGAGGAGGTCAATTTCTTTTGGTAGCTACAAGACGGAAAACAGATGCATATTTATCTTGCTGCTATGAACAGTAAGCAGGACGGTAAGGAGGTAAAAAAAAAAAAGAAAAGAAAAAGAACTTGAATTCTCAGAAGTTCATTACTCGACAGCAAGCAAAGAGTGGCTTCTTTAGATCTCCACAGCAACCATTAGATGCCATCTCTATCAACAGGATGTTTGGGAAGATGCCCTACCATCGCAAATGTAAACAAGGGACTCAATCTGGACCATGTGCTTCAGTCAAAATGTGTTTTTTTGGCAGAAAATTTTGTCAAGCCATGTATTTCATGCTCACTATTAAGCACTTTGATGCTATGGGTCTTTTTTTTTTTTATCTCCATTGTCTTCACTCAAGATGCAAATTTGGTGACAGAGTGTGCTACTGCAGTGATATATTTGTTTATTCTGAGACTGTCTGGTCATTTATTTTGGGCCTGAGGACCTGAAATGATTTGACCACGTTTGTGTGGACAGAGCAGCGCAACGGCCTGTCATACTAAAATCGATCCTCTCCGTTCCCAGCAAGCGTCCATGCTGGCATTTCATCATCTGGACTGGAAAACCAAGCAGCTTATCTAAGGAATGTTAGTAATTTAGTCCGCAGCAGGACAATGAGTGTCAAGCAAACACCACTTGCCCTGGTTTTGGCTCCGTCGTACCAGGAGGTAAGGTTGCCCCAGTTATTTTTTGCGACGGGAGGCGAGGATATGGAAGCTGGAGCATGTGGCCTTACAAACAAAGATGTTGAAAGAAAAGCTGAAACGGGTGATGGTGGCTCATGTTCGTAAAGTTATGTTCTTTTTTAAAACAACAACAGAAGTAGATTTAACGCAGTGTCCAAGTATACATCATGGATTTCACATCTACACGTCTTTGCAAAGTTTAAACCAATTTAAAGGGATAGCTCAGATTTTTTAAGTGAGGTTCTGCGAAGGTATTATTGGTAATAATAATACCTAGAATAGGTAGATGGAATATTACAGTTGTGATAAATAACTTCAGACTCCTGCTTGAACTGATATTAATATTAACTCAATTTAAAGCAATTCAATGGGAATAGTTTATATCTAAGAATAAATTATTAGAGGGAATTACCAGAACAGGAGACCCATGATTTGCTATTAGCTAAAATCTATGAATACTTGAGACCTCCTCTAAAAATGCATACAGCTTCCAATTTTAATAATTCAAGCACCAAATATACCCTCAACCTGGGCTGTGTAACTTATTTTTTATAAATATGTTTTTAACATATTTGCTGAAACTCTCACTATGGTGTGAAAGTATAATATAATCGGTGGGGGAGGAAAAAATGGAGCTTCTCTGCAGTCTCCAGTTCTAACTGCAGAAATGCATATTTCAGTCATAAACAACCAATCAGAGCCAAGAGGAGGGTCTTAGTGTTGTCAATCAAACATGTGTATACACCCCTCACGCATTCCCTTTTGCTCTCTGCTACACTATGCTTCCTCCCATCAACGGAGCCTACCATGGATGCTAAGGCTAGTTAGCATGGCCACCGATGACGACCTGTAACGGTAGGCTATTTCTCTACCATTAGCATACTGAGCAGTGCATACCTGAAGATGATTGTCAGCGCTCAGACCCTCCTCCTGGCTCTGATTGGTTGTTGTTGGCTGGGAGTGGTTGATTTCTTCTGACAGCGATAGTGGACAGACTATCTGTGTCATGTTTTACTGTCACTACATGGCGATAATTTGAACAAATATGTAAAAAAAAAAAACATTATTTATAAATGAAAGTTGCATACTCCAGTTTTAACATGCAATAATGCGCACAGTGGAAACCTGTCATGTGGATGTACGTTTTTTTGTCCCACAGAGACAGAAAACTCATAAAACACACTCACACACACACACAGTTATTTTTTAGAAGCGTTTTAAACATTGTAGCATTTTATCACGCTATTAGTTGAAGGCAGAAATCCCTAGCATTACATTGCACAGTGGGTTATACTGACGTAGACTTCCAGCAATGTTCCTTCTTGTTTCAAATAATTTTTGTGACCTTTTCAGCAAAACCTAATTACTTTCTATAAGAGAAGGCCCCTCGTGCCGTTGTGCCTCCTTGCTGTGCGCTCGGACAGGGAAGAAGTTGTTCGTTCAGCCGCCACCGTAAGAAAGCACTCTGTGTTAAAATACAGCTCAGTTCTTTAACCAGATGTGAAAACTAAGCAAAAGAACTCTGGTCTTTTTGTTTCATCGCCTGGTGACTGCAGCTTTGTAGCCGTCTTACCAAGATCCAACCTGGTCTGACTGAAACAAAACAAAAGACTTTGCCACCAGTCGGATCCTCCCATCTAATTATACTATGAGCAGGTTTAGGGCGTTAAAGCAATCGACAGCTCCCGTCCACCTGAGTTATTCTATAAATCTCAAACAGGCTTGATGGATGCCTGTTTTCATGATCTCCACTGCTAGCTTTAGCAGGAGCCTCCTTCAACGTCATCGGCTTCATTTAGCAGCAGACATTCAAGTTAGATCCAATTAGGCTTCAATCACACCTCCACCACACCGGCTGATTTATTACCCACTAAAAGCTCCGTGGTGACAGCCACATCAGCTCCAACTTATGAGGAAGTGATTGAATAAATATATTCCTCCATAACTTCAGCCCTATGGGTCACTGCGTCTAATCTTCTTAATTGTGAAAGAGAGCTGGGGTGGCACTGTGATTGGGTGGAATAGGAATGACTCATAGCCAGAACCGATGTGGTGGGCGATGGTTAGCGTCAATAATCTGCCCAATACCTGTTTAGTGGCACAGTAATGGAAGAAGCAAGATGAATGGAAGAAATAGAGAAAATTGAGAGTAAATACACACCAGTTCAAAACCCATCCGAGATTTATGCCGCGAAGGATAAGATGTATTCTGTCAACGTCCGGACAGCTGGCAGCTTCTGGAAATAAATCATTGATGGAGACGAGTGTCTGAATCAACAGGCTGGGAAAGCAAGTGGACATTCGTTTTTTTCTTCTTTTTTTTTTTAAGAAACAATGTGAAAGGACTAAAGGTTGAAGAATTAAAGTTCAAAAAACGAGAAATTAATTTGTGTTTCGTTAACTAAGAAATGCAATTAAAACCGGACGTGAAAAGGTTTGTATATACAATAAGTCATTAAAAACATGCCAGACCATCGTCCTCCTGCCTCTTCCAGGTTCTGCTTCTTCGTGGTTTGTGCAAGTGGCAACATCCAGTTGCTGATCATGTGATTTGTGTCATAAAAAAAAAGTTTCCTAAGCAGTTTTGCTAAATAAACCAATTTTGATATGGAAAATGGGGGATGAAAAACACCACATCCTAGCACCAAAGCCTTTCAATCTAAAACATTAGTGTTTCCACTGAGCAAATTTATTTTTGGAACGTCAAGTTGCGCAATCGGATGGTCAATGGGAACTGCAGCCACTGTTGCAGGCGTGTGAGCATTGAGTTTGACATATTTGAGGGAATCTGTGAAGATAATCTTAATCGTCGCATTCTGCAAACAAGACAAATAAACAACCGAAGCAAAGCACAGTAGACTGGATGGTGGGGATCGCCACGGGGACGACAAACCAACCAAGCATGTTTAGATCAGTGATTAAGGCCAAGCCTTTAGGAAGTCACAACAACTGCAACCGATACTCTTGCTTCATGCTTGTTTTTAAATCAATCCAAGAAGGTCAGAAATTTGCTTGTTTTTTTGTCTATTATGAATTTTAGACCTCTTGTTTGATATCATTTTTTTTTTTTGTTAGTTTTCGCAAAAGCTGCTGAACCAGAAGCATTCGTTTTCCACATCTCCCTCTCAGAGGAGGTGTACTTCTGGGCCTTTACTGTAATCAAAAAGCTGCGCTTGGTGCCACCAGTCACAGCTTGTTTTAGTGTGCATTTCAAAGTTTTCCTTAATTGGTTTTCCATCATGGAGACCATGCCTCTGCTCAACCTGGGGTCAGCTACTCTCTGAAGGCTGCGTCGAGGAAGATTGGCTACGGCTCTGCAATGCTCAAACTTTCTAACGGTATCAGCAGCTGCTGCTGTCTCACGAACATTAGGTCGCCTGGAAATTGGCTCGCAGCCTTCATCTTGGGTTGGAATCGTTTTTCTCTTCCCTCCGACGGGTCCACTTTTCCTTCTTTTGTTTGCTCTCACAGTGCTCACGCAGTGACTCAGAACAGCGTGGAGGTAAATCTGTAAAATAAAAGTGTAAAAACATAACCAGAAAATAGAAGTGGATTAGGGTCACTGAAAAAAAAAGATTTTCTTTTTTTCAGATAAGTCATTAGAAAACATGCCGCCTCGTCATCCTCCTGTTAACTCCTGTCATTGTCTTCTTCGCGGTTTGCACCAGTGGCAACACAAGGCTGTCGATCATGTGACTCGTGTGATGCAAAAAAGCGTTTCTGTTGCAGCTTTGCAAAATAAACTAATCTCGACATGCTTTTTTCCCCTCTCTCTCAAAATAAGCGTTTTTTTTTCATTAAGCAAATTTATTTTCGAAATGGTCAAATTGCTCAATTGTACGCTCGGTGAAAACGCAGCTACTGTTGGAGGTCGACATCATGCAGGCCTGCCTTTTCTTCTCAGGCGTATTGGCACAACAAAATTGAAGAGAAGAGCTCTTTTTGCTCACGTCGTCATTAGTTTCGGTGCGCCGCGACGACTTGAGGGTTGAAAAAGAAGCATTTCTAGAAGCAGGAAGTCAAGGAACAGGTGAGAGCCATCTGTGGAAGAGGATGGAGGAGGTGAGTCACTGATGGGGGCTGGAGCTGGGGTGGAGGAGGAGGCACTAATAGAGGTCAGAACTATTAGCTAAGAAAGCAGGAGGAGGACAGCAGGCCAACGCATCGGGGACTCAGAGATGCCCAGCTCAGTAGTTCGGAGTCGTTTCTCCCTCCTGTCGGGTCAGTTAGACCCAAGATGAGAGCCGTGACTCAAGGACTGCTGGATCAGCGATGCTGCAGAACTGTTTAACACTCAGCTTTAAATGCAGAGAAAAAAAAAGCTTCCCAATCCCACATCCTTACATACATTTACAAGAAAAAGCACACATACACTGAAAAGTCCGTTTTCATCCGTCTCCAGGCTTTATCTGAAAGGGAAAGTGATTGGTATTCAGCCGAGCGGAGAACAGAAACACTTTATCAACCAGTGTTCCCTGGTTGCTTCGCTTCAGCCGCCTTGTCTTTCTCTCTCCCTCTCCCACAAACTCACACACACACAAACGCACACACACACACACGCACAATCACGAAGAAGACTCGTCGACTTACAACCAAGCAACACATTTTGCAGCTGTGTCTGAAATTGCTGGGTCGCACAAAGCTCTTAATCAAAAGGATAAACGCTCTTTAAAGTGTGAAATGGCTCTGAAATTACAGAAGGGATTTGATTTTTCAGCTGAAATAATGTTGAGGGTAATTCAAACAAAAGTTCCAAAATGCCACATTTCATAGAAATCTGCAAAGTCTGAACTTTATGTTGAGCAAACATTTTTGTGATGGAGCGTGCAGAGGGTGAATTCACCAGACCCGTTTAGTCCGCTGCAACCCAACTCTGGTCTGTTTGCCCCGAAACTCCAGTTCGCTTGTGGAAGTGTGAACGCGTAATCAAATCAAAAGCGATCTCTGGTCCGCCTACAAACCTAGAGAGCTCTTCAGTTCAAATGCCTAATGCGGATGCAAGTGGACTGGAGACTGCTCCAAATGCAGGAAGTCAACTATAGCACGGGGCATTCTGGGTAAAGAACAACCAAAACAAACTCAAGAGTCTCGCACTTGCGGGAGAAATTGGTCGTGGTCTTTAACCAAAGGCGAAAGAGAAATAGTGAAACCGCTAAAACTCCATTTTCGTTTACATTTTGTGAAGAAGGAAGCTGCGCTAGCTTCCTTCAGTAGTTCTTGTTGCAGCGCCACCACAGGCGAGGAGGGGAACAGGTTTTTTTCAATTGGTCGGGATTGTTTGACACAGTGCAGCGTGAAGAGCGCAGAACCAAATGAAAATGTAGGAAATGTTGCAACTTTTATCCCTAATTGAGCCAAGTCTACTGGTGTGAAAACACCCTGAATCACAAAATCACATCCATGTACGTCCACTTGAGAATGTAGGTCGAAACCATGCACATTTGTGGAGATAGTGCAGGCATCTTTGCAGGAGTCTGTTGAAGATAATTAATCTCTTTGGTCTGCTGAAAAGTCAGCCATTTTTGACTTTTTTTGTTCCTGTTTTGTCATCCTTTTGTGTGTCTGCATCCTTGTACAAATGAGGCTGAGACGGACGGGTGTATCTGATGACAAAATCATTTTCCGTCTGTTTACTGTCCCTTCCTGACTCTGGGAGCTCATCTATTTTTATTTTATGCTCTCATTTGTTTCTGTCCTCCTCATTCGTGTCCCCTCATCTCTGCTTTCCGGCCTGTAAACCTGAACGTTGTGGTCAGCAGAATGTTAATAGGAAGGTCTCCGGCTGGTACAGACTCGACTTTCTCCTTTTCCACAAAGCACACTCAAACCAACAGAAAAAGAAATTAAAGCTTTATGAAAAAAGTTGCTCAAAAGCTGAGTTTAATCCAAGCAGGCCGTAAAATGCTTAAAAAATATCTTTTTCTCACTTTTATTGCATTTTTTGTCTTTATATTAAAACATTTTCCATACATTTTTAATGTCATTGTTTTGGAGAATTCAACAGAAAACAAAAGAAATCAAGACTGAGGGCGGAAAATACACTGCACTGTTAAAACTATACAATAATGAACAAAACCAGAAGAATTCAAATTGCAATTTGTGGGTTTTGTTGTTGTTGTTTTTTTTTAAATTAAATACCAGATTACCTTAAGATAATTTTTTATTACTGGAAGATCTTAGAGTATTAGGGCCACGCTAAGAAAATAAAAATGATAGCATTTAGCATGGTTTCAGTGCTACGTTGTAATGAAACTAGAAGAAAAATATTAAAATTCAACTCATACTGTTGTGTTTTCCCTCTTTTAACTCTACTGCCATGTGCAGGATTTAAAAAGTTGCGCACATTTAAAGCTTTTCATGGAGTTCAGTCAGCCACAGGTTTTAATTCAACACTCCCAGTAAAAAGAGCTGAAAGCGGCTGCAGACTGAACATACTTGGATCAGTTGTACAGTGAAATGCATTTGTTTTTACCACCAGGAAAGCTGTTTCCTAACCTCTAACCTGCTGTTCACCATCAGAGACCAGGTCTGAAAATAACCCTGTCTGTGAGTGATGTGTGAGACGAACCAAACAAACTCCTGCAGCGTCCATATTGAACACTGTGGACCCAGGAAGCACTCGGGCTCATGAGTCGATGCAGCAGGAGTCGATGATGGAGCTGCTTTTCACTAATTTTCGCTGCTTTTTGCCGGCTTGTGTCTCCCCAACGCATAAATACTGACAAATATTCATACTGCACATGCACTGTCACAGCTCCAGCAGGTATAGACAGAAAGATTTGAACTCGATTTGACTCAGTTATTTTTGTAGGGTAACTTTTATGTTAAAACAAAAACAAAACATAAAAGGTTGCATCTATTTAATTGAGATTTTGTGTGAAGGTGAAACTCAGTAACCATAATTATGAAGTAGAAAGAAACTGACGTCTACAATTTTTTTCTAAATGAGAATCCGAAAAGTGTGGCGGGCATTTGTGTTCAGTTAAAGCTACCGTATACGTTATTGTTAAAAATTATAAAACTTTTTTTTTTACATATATTTTAAAACTGTCACTACGTTGTGACAGTATGTTGTGAGACAGAAAATCCGTGAAGAGATTGAGCTTCTCCCTACAAAAATGCAACACTTCCGGTGACAAACAACCAATCAGTGCCATGATGAGGGTTTTAATGCAGTTAATCATCCTCATGTTCACGCTGCTAAATGTGTTAAAGAAGGAGGAATAACTTACCATTCTGAGAAAACCGTTTATCCACTGTCATTGGTGGCCATGCTAACTAACCACGAATAAGCTGTAGTGCAGCAGAGAGCAAGAGGAGTGAGAGCAGCGTGTACACAATCATGATTGACAGTGTTAAGGCCCTCGTCCTGGCTCTGATTGGCTTTCTGACCAAGCAGTGTATTTCTCTGGGAGAAGGCAGAGTGGCTTAACTTTTTTTTCAAAGATTACACTATGCTGTGACGACAAAGTGATATTTTTAACAAATATATAACAAAAAACCCCAACTTCTTTTACATAAAAGTTACAGGCTGTAGTTTTAATAGTTTTATTAATAGAATTTGTAGAACCGCCCATGTTGCAATCAAAGAGCAACCTGTGACTTTTTGGCCCTTTTACAATGGCTATTAACAACTTTGACTAAACATTTAAGCCAACCAACTAATGTTTTTGAATTTGTGAATATAAATGCATTTTTTACATATCTTAACAGTTTTTGTGAAAAATGTTTAATCTCAAAAAGGACACTAACTATACCAGTCACTAGCTTTTTTGTTGTTGTTTTTTTTGTTTAGATTTTTAGATCTTTCTGTCATTAGCTTTGAAACTATGCACTATTTTTTTTTTTTTTTTTACATAATTTTCCAAAAACCTCCCATAAAAGAAAATGTATTCATCCTGGTCTGCTTCAGTAATGAGCCCATATCCATAAAACTGTTAAAGCCATCAACTTAATAGAGCCCGCCGTAATGGATGCCCGTGTCGCTGCGAGGGCCTGAGCCATCCGCCCCGTCTCCTGACGAAGACTCAGCGTTTAGCCCCCTAACCCCGCTGCCCTCATCCAAACAGCACTAACCGCGGCTCTAACCCACCGCAAGCCGCAGACATTAAAGACAATCCTATTATACACCATTTGAGATCCTATTAGAGTTTGGTGGGCTGGAGGTTTTAGTTTAGGACATGTGGGGGAGTTGATGTACTATTTTACTTGCTGTAATTGACAGGATGATATCACATCTCCGGGGTCGTGACTGTGTGCCTGCAGTTTGACTAATTTCAGGCCAGATGTTAAATGTCACTGAATGATGTTGCTTTCCCAAGTTTATTAGGGCTGCCAGAGATGATATGTCCGCATAATAAATTTAGAGAAAAGCTTTTTTTGTTTGTTTGTTTTTTTGACGTAATGTCGTAAAACCAGATCCAAAATTACGCACAGTCTTTTCAAGTCAAGCAACTTGTCGGCAATTGCAAAAGGCTTTTGCTGATGATTGTTGTTACAAGTTTAAAGCAGGGTTTGATCATGAAAATAACTCTTACTCTAAAAGAGTTGCTGAAAGAGTGATTGACTGGAAAACTATTATCTCTGTTAATCCCTGTTTTAATTGAAGGTAGCAGAAAGAAAGTCCATAAGAAGTCAAAGTTGATTGGAAATCCTAGCAGAATTATAGCATGAACGAAACTAATAACATTGGTTGCACAAATTACGGTATTTTTATTTTAGCTTGGGGTGAAATAAACATTTTTTCAGAGTGTGAAAAAGAGAGAATGGAGCAATCGGTTATTAAAACAGCAACACAGGTTTGCACAACTAGGAGTTTACACACACACACGCAGCGGGGGGGGGGGGGGGGGGGGGGGGGGGGGGGGGGGGGGGGGGGGGGGGGGGGGGGGGGGCGGGGGGGGGGGCGGCGGCGGGGGGGGGGGCGGGCCGCCGGGCGGCGGGCAGGCCCCCGCGCCGGCGGCGGCCGGGCCCCACGACCCCACACGC
>CAEGAA010027221.1:0-28258 GCA_903067105.1 Poeciliopsis infans | reverse complement strand
AGCAGCAGCAGCAACGAGGAGAGCAACATGGTGAAGGAGTCGACGTCTCTTCACAAATGCTGGGAGACAACAGAGACAACGGAGACAAAGGACATTTATACCCGCCTCTGTTTCCTTTGGGACTCGACCCAAAAACGGTGGAATGTTGTTGAACATGTGGGTAAAGTCAGTAAAACCAGGAAATCACCTGGTATGTGAACATTTGTTGGAACTTCCCATGAATCTTATCAGATACACATGAAGGTCATCTTTCTTTATGCATTTAATGTTAGAAAAAAACAAAACTATCATTCAAAATTAAAATAAAGCTGTTTTTGTCTTCTTTTTTTGATTCATAGGTTAAATTATTTTAATTTCATTTAGATCTAGTGAAAGAGAGTGCAGGTTCTATCGCACTTAAAGATAAAATCATTTTGAGTTTTTACGTAAATCTCTGACATGCATTTCTTTCTGCATGAATGATTCAATGTAAGTTTAGAACATGGCTCAGAAAAATCTTCCCTTGCAAAAATAAAAACCTTTTTCTAAAGCTTCTCATGCACCACTGAATGATATTTTTACTCTGGGTTAGTGAAAGGCTAAATTTAGATGTCAGGGATAGGAAACAATTAGGTTATAGAAGAAAAATATATTTTCCATTTACAAAGAAATACATTGAGGTAAAAACCTATTTGAGCATCAGTAAAATATCCAGTTTCAATTTCCAGTCTGTCAATGTACAATACACACAGAAGAACATAAATCTGTGCAAACCAGCATATTCTGTTATCATCTAATTGCGCTAAATGGCTGCTACTACCAAGGCTGAATTATGCATTAAAATTTCACATAAGAAACAGAATCAAGATAAAGACAAGAAAATATTAAAGACATTAGCCTATAATGTCTTTAATTTATTTACATCATGAGAGGCGTTTACATCCATTCTTTAGAAATATTAAAAAAATTTCCAGGTTGGGAAACAAAAAAAACAGATGACAAAAACCATTTAATCCACCAACTTTCTAACATTCAGTAAAAACCTTTACTATGACAACTTTAAGGAATCCACACAAAAATTGATTAGACAACCAGAAATAAAATGTAATCATCCACATTATATCCACGTGAGGTTTATAAATAAACAAGTTAAATGCATGTATAGAAATCAAATAAAATATAGTGAACCATATAGAGACAGGAGATGAAACAGTGAAGCTGCATTAAACCCATTTAATTTTTCCAGAGTTCAGCAACATTCTGACTTTTGGCCGCTAGGGGGAAGCAGTTGTCATTTCCAGCGCACCGTTTCTCCGGATGGTTAGGATTATGTTTTGTGGTAATCCTTTATCAGTCAGTTCATTCTTAATCTGTAAAAAAAACAAAAGTTTACTTATAATTCAGATAGGTTTGGATTATGCAGATTATTCTTTTCTTTTATTTTTTTTTTCATCAAACTGAAACTCAGAAATTATCTCATCAGTTTTTGTCATAGAGTTTC
Source organism: Poeciliopsis infans (assembly GCA_903067105.1). Classification (NCBI taxonomy): domain Eukaryota; kingdom Metazoa; phylum Chordata; class Actinopteri; order Cyprinodontiformes; family Poeciliidae; genus Poeciliopsis; species Poeciliopsis infans. The sequence continues at coordinate 26,778 of CAEGAA010027221.1, read as the reverse complement.
AGCATAAAGTAACTTTAAGTATCTTCTGAATGCTGCACAACCATGCAGGATGTTTTGTTCATTTTTACAAATAGACCTGAGTTGCTGAATTAATAATTAAACATATTTTTGCACATTTTGCATTTGTACATTCATTTTATGTGTTGTTTTTATGTTCATTTTAGGAAAAACTTTGTTTTCCTTAAGCTTAAACATTTTTGTTTCACAGTAAAACACTTATTCCAACACTGTTTTTAACCATAATATTATCAATGCCATCAAACTTTTGGCAACTACAGCTGCTTTGACCATAAGTTTACTTGTTTTTTTTTGTTGTTGTTTTTTTTTCCACTGTACAATTAAACAACAACAACATAATAATAATATTAAAAAGAATAGTTTTGGATGTAAGAGCTATTTCTCTGAACATCATGTGAAATCTACATTTCTTTTACTATTTTACATTCAGATCAAGTTCAACCTGCACTGATAACTCAAACCATGTAAAACTTGCAGTCGGTTGTTGTTGCTCGAGTGAAAGTCCAATAATTTACGCACCATTTGCAGGATTGTGTTGTAGTCGTTCTCCAGTGAAAGTGTCGTTGAGATCTTTGCATTCAAAGCAATAACATAATCTAGAAAAAAAAACATGGAATCAATACAATGATTGATCACAAAATAGCTTAATTTATGTCAATTATTCAGCTTCAACATCTGACACATTTTTAAAAATGGAATTCATTTATACAGATTCATTGCAAATAGAGCGATCTAATGTCATCATCAAAATAAGGGTTTTTCTAATTATCATGATCTGGATTATAAATAATGTTTATTTCTATAACTCAATAATTGGTTGTTTTTTTATAGCTGCCTTCGTTGTTACAGGAGAACCTTTTTATTCCAAATTTTTTATTCTTTTTATTGTCTAAAACACTTAATTTGGGGTTTTCATCATCTGTAGGCCATGATCATCAAAATGACAGTAAAGCGTTAAAATATTTTAGTTTGCATATCATGAATCTCTAAAATCTATTAACTTTTTCTGATTGTCAGATTCTTTTAGTTGTACCTGTAAACACATTATGATCCTGAAACTGCATGACAAACGTTTGTCCTACTTACATGGTCCTGGATCCGACGTGCTTGTAGGCGGTGGAGTTGTTGTTGCATTGGTCTGAGGTGATGGCGGCACGATTGGTGGGACTACTGGAAAAACAACTGTAGTTGGGGATACGGTTGTTGTTGGTGTGGCTGTAGTTGTAGTTGGGGATACGGTTGATGTTAGGACGGCTGTAGTTGTAGTTGGGGATACGGTTGATGTTGGTGTGGTTGTAGTTGTAGTTGGGGATACGGTTGTTGTTGTTGTGGCTGTAGTTGTAGTTGGGGATACAGTCGATGTTGGTGTGGCTGTAGTTGTAGTTGGGGATACGGTTGTTGTTGGTGTGGCTGTAGTTGTAGTTGGGGATACAGTCGATGTTGGTGTGGNGGCTGTAGTTGTAGTTGGGGATACGGTTGTTGTTGGTGTGGCTGTAGTTGTAGTTGGGGATACGGTTGTTGTTGTTGTGGCTGTAGTTGCAGTTGGGGATACAGTCGATGTTGGTGTGGTTGTAGTTGTAGTTGGGGATACGGTTGATGTTTGTGTGGTTGTAGTTGTAGTTGGGGATACGGTTGTTGTTGGTGTGGCTGTAGTTGTAGTTGGAGCAAGATGTTAGCAGAAATGTGATTAGCAGTGCAAAAAAATAATTGATTTATGAATAATAGGAAATGATAAAAAAATTGTACTCACGAGTTCCAACTTTTACAGTGACGCATCTGAGGTCAGACTGATACATGGATGAAGCGAAGCTGTGGAAATAATTTAGTTTGGTAGCTTCATTCTTATGAAATTAGAGCCTTTATTTTAACTTAGCAAAGTCTAAAACCAAATATTTTTATAGACACATTTGAAAGCTATATATTTGTCATACCTAAAAAGATTAATTTGCATGAATTTAAATGATGACTACTTGGCCTTCATTCACTCTTAGCCAGGTTTTAGCTTCTGAGATTTGGATAAATGTTCTCTCTACAATGAGCTGATTAATGTCTATGGTTGTTTATTCTGCGTTGCCCTGTGATGAACTGCAGTCCCATCCAGGAAACAAACCCACCTGAAACCACATCCTGCATCTGTTTGAAGAGAACAAACTTACCTCGACTGGACAACAAAGCAGATGGGATGGCTTTCTCCGCTCTCAACATTAGATGGCGTCCATGTCAAGGTGAAGTTTCCCAGCGCCTGTGAGTTTTTCACCACATTATGGGGACCGCTGAACAGGAGACCAGAGATCCTTTGGGAAACAAAACATTAAGATGTTTTCAGGTGATAAACCCAGTGCTTCCCAATCTAAACTCTATTGTTTTGCTGCTGCCTACGTGGATTGAGCGGCCTCTGCTCTAATGTTGATTTCTAGTGTTTGATTGACGGAGGTGAGGATCTGGGCTCCATGGGCCGGAGTCGGAGAAAGAAATCTGGGCAGATAGACTCCTTCAGAGCAGGACGGCACAGCAGGATCCACTGGAACAGCAAAGGAAAGCAAGAAATTTAACCCTGCTGATATAATTTAGGATGAAAAGCCTGATATTTATACATAACAATACCTACGAACTCAACCAACTTCTCAATGCTACATTTGACTTTTAAACGACTCCTAATGGCTGTAAAACCCTGAAATCTGAAAATAGTGTTGGACCTTTCAAAACAAACTGGACTGGGATTTTGCTGATGGCTTCGTTGGTCGTCTTCTGCACCAAGGAGCCGTCGGGTTGAAGCAGATTTATGTTCTGCCTGGGGAAGTCCTCCATGACCAGCTGCACTGCGTACGGCCCTTCGTTGCTGCTGTTCGTTGGACTGAATGACAGAGTGCAGGACTGCAAGAGGACAGAAAAGACCGACGTGAAGTGATCTGGTGTCAAAATCAGTAAACTTGGACTGATTTTTTGTGGCCCCCAACTGCTTTTCAAAAATGATGCAAATTTGATGGAGGCTTTTAATTGGTAATCAGGGTGAAAATTTTTACTTTCTTATAAACAAATTTGAACAAAAGCTAAAAGCAAATTTCATCAGAGACTTTTGATAAAAAGCCAACTTTGCTGCACCCAAATCAGCTTTTATTCTTTCTTGAACTTGGCTCAATATTGCAAATGTTTTGAAAAGAAAGCAACCAAATCCCGTTCTTATTAATGAAAATTAATTTATGCACTTCAGCCCAAATGGAACTGAAAATTAGATGTCTTTAATTTTACTACTGCAAACATGCAAAATTAAAGTAGTAAATTTATGACAATTTTCAGAGATCTTTTAGAAATTTCTAAAACAAACAAGGAAATTTGATTAAAAAAAACAACAACAAAAAAAGTTTTTAGATTAATATCAGAAGTTTTCTACAATTTCCTTTTAATTTATGCATTTACATTTTTTTAGTAAATTTAAAAGTTTGCATCTCTTCCTACATATATTTGCCAATAAAAAGAAAACAACGCAGAGTGTTTTGTGAATTTAGGAGCCGTACTTACAGACGAGAGGTTGAGGACGGACGGAGGCGTGCACGGGTTGCACTCTGCAGCTGCTGTAATCCCGTTTCTGCATTTGACCTCGTCTCCATCAGGGTCAAACGCCAACAAGCTGATGTTTCTCGGACAGTTTGAAGGAATCCTGAAAGTGCAGAAATAAAAAGCCACACCCAGACTCCTTCGCTTTAAAGTGCTTATTAAACATGGCCTAACTTGTTCTTTAGAGCTTTTATTTTCGTCAGGACATTAGTGTGATTCATGTGTTAATCTTCTCATTTGGAAACAATGTGGTTCGGAAACTATAATGAACTTTCCTGCCATTGTTAAATCTTTTTTTTGGAAACCATCCTCTCAACAAAAACACATGACTCACAATGAAATACCTGTAGCAAGTCCTTTCTTGCTGGCCAAATTGTGCAGACTTAACACACTGCAAAAACTCAAAATCCTTCCAAGTCTAGTTTCTACTGCAGATATCTGAGTACACTTGAAATAAGAGAAAAGTAGCAAACAAATAACATTAAAACAAAAATAAATTAGCTTGTTTAAAGTCGATAATTCCCCAATATTGTTGAAAGACTATGAATTTATTTTTGGATATTTTTTTTATGTTTCTATCCTATAATCTGCTAATGAAACAAAAAGTTTTTCATCAATATTATGGAGTTAATTGACTTAAAACAACAGTCTACATCTTAATGACAAGTTACTTCTAAGTTAGTTTTCTCTTAAGTGTTTTAAGATATTTGCACCAGAAACTGCACTAAAGATACATGGCACGGTTTTGTGTTTTTGAACTGTAATGTCCACATGTATGAAACTTTTGTTCCATTTTTCAACCAGTTTAAGGTTCATGGACCTCCTCTTTGTGCCACTCTCGTGCAAAAACGAAGATTCACGCAGATTTAAATGCAAACATTGCGACGTAGAGGGTACATTTAAAGTGCAATAAAGCTGAAAAAGTGAATCCTGCAGCTTCACCTCAGAGCTGGGAGGATGGTGGTGACTGGTGAGGTGTTGATTTGGTTACTATCAGACCGGAAACTCAGCTCTGCGTCAGTCACGGCTCTCCAGGACACGATGCTGTTTATGATTCCAGTTATCCAGTTTTCACCCTCCAACCTGCAGGGGGAGCCATCGAGAAGCTGAACATGAGAGTGCTGTCCTGCTGAGTTTGATGATTAGTTAATTTTAGTTCACTATTACAGCATACTTTTTACTTTTAATTGAGAAATATTATTTTGAAGTATCAAACTCTTACTTGAGTAAAATTTCTTGATATTTCACCCAATGCAAGTTATTTTACTTAAAGATCAAACGTCTTTCAGACAAAAATGAGAGAGATCTACAATTAATGTTAAAGTGACACCTCTTGTTCGTAGACAAGCTTTGTTGTTCATGCTATTTTCTATCTGCTGAGACTTTTGTGTTGTTTAGAGATCAAGTAAATATTCTGTAAATATAACATATCGCTCCTATCCTGACTTTACCCTGTTTCAGCATGCAGATGAAACCAGCTTTGAATAAAAACACAAATACAAAACCAGACCAAACTTTTCTTCTTTGAAATAAATCAGAATTACCTAAATCACTTCAACTTGCAAAGTGCCACAACAATAACAGAAAGAAGGAGTTTATATGCAGAACGATTACTGTCTCTTTCAACAATGAGGATAATGAGGCTCCAGAAACTTTTGGTAGGCCGAATGAGATGTTTAAGTTAATTAGAGTCACACCTGTGGATGTTCGTTAAGGCCACACCTGGAACTCTCTGCTCTCACGTTTGAAACGATGTGAAAGAAAAAAAGAAATCAGCCAAGATAATTGTGCAAATTGCTGTGAATTGCTGTTGGGAGCAATTTACAGACGCTTGAAGGTGCCAAACAATTATATGAAGTATTGACATGATGGGAATGTCCGACCATCAGCTGTCCTGTACCTCAGCGAGGAGGAAGCCATTGCTCCAAAAGAAACATCAAAAGTCAGAATGTAGTTTGCAAAAGCACAGAGGGAAAAATAAATTCATTTTGTCCAACATCTGCTGTGGTCTGATGGCTCTAAGGTGGAACAGTTTGATTATAATCACCATCGTTATGTTTGGAGGAAAAATGGGGATCCTTGTACAGTCTTAACAGTGAAGTACAGGGGAGGCAGCGTCATGCTGTGGGACTGTTTTCCTGGTACAATGATAACCTTCAGCATGCAGCCGGAGTGGTTACAAAGTGGCTTCAGGACAACGTAGCTTGATGTGGCCGACACAAAGCTCTGATCTCAGTCCTATGGAGACGTTGTGGGTTGAAGCAACTTTAAAAACTTCTGGAAATTTAACCTTTGACCTAAACATTGGAGAACGTCACAGACAACTAGTCCTGATGTTCACCAAAAGATCTACTCACCCAGGTTTCTGTGTTTATTTGGTGTATGTAAACATTTGGTTTTCACTTTATATAGTCATTATGTATTTTATGTTTCAGTTTTGTAAGTTTAATATTGAAAAATAAATATTTGCAAAGTGTTTCAGGTTCGGTACACTGAAAAAACACAAAATCTTACCAAGTCAATTTGATACATCCTTTTTTGTGCAAATTTCACTTAAAATAAGACAAAACTAACTTATAAATATCTTCAGCAAAATATAAAGGATTGTTTTACGTAAGTAATTCCTTAATGTTGATGAAGAAGTTTTAGTTCCGCTGGCAGATTATTTCTCTTATAACAAGATATTTTATGTTATAAGTTAAATAATGTACAGATTAGAACAAGTTCTAGAATTTTATCATCAACATTGAGGATTTAAGTTCATTTTTCTTGCTGAAATGTTATTGAAAGTCAGTTTTGTCTCATTTTGAGTGAGAAAATGTAGATCAAAAATACTTGATAAGATTTTGTATTTTTGCAGTGTAACTTTACTTACTTGTATATTTTTTCTTTTCATCTTAGTTTTTAAAATGTCACAGTTTGCTCAAACTTTACATTCTTTGTCTACATCAATTGAAAGTAAATAAACGTTGAAGTGATGTTAGTAAAATCTGACCAGAACCAAAACGTGACTCACAGAAGCTGAAACGGAGCGGTGCCAGTCACCAGGCGGGTCATGACCCCTTCTCTCTGACACCATTCCCCTGGGCTTTCATCAACAACGTTCAGCTCAACATCCGCCGTCTCGCTGCCACAGTTGCCGGTGCAACTCCACGTGTCGTTGGCCGTGCAAGCGACGAAGCTCAGCTTGTAGCGAACGTTCACCTGCAGGTTGAGGACAAAAGGTGTGAAGGGAAGTTAAAGTTTGAAGGTTATTTTTGGGGAATCTCGTCTTACCAAGAGAGATCCATCGGTTGCCATTTCCTTTGGGTAGTAGGTCGTCACGGTGCCGTAATAATGGACGGCTCGTGATCCGCAAACCAGAAGCAGCAGCAACACGGAGAGCAACATGTTGACAATGAGATCCACACTTTCAGAGTCAGCCTCTTGTCCGCTGCCTCTCCTTTCTTCTGTTCATTCTCGTTAAAATAAGTAAAGGTGTGGTTTCTTTTCAAAGACCGTGGGATTAACTATGCAGCAGAACAGGACGTACAGAACCCAATGGGTCTAATTAAACCAAACTGCAAAAATATTAAATCTTTCCAAGTGTTTTTTAATCTAGTTTATTGGGAAAATATCTCGGGAAACTTGAAATAATATGAAACTAACTTCAGCAAGGCGTAGGAGCTTCTTTTAAGTCAATTATTTACTAAGGCCGGCGGATTATTTCACTTATAAATGGAGAAAAATGTGAATTAATTTGCTGGTGGAACTAAAACCTTTCCAACATTATTAAAGGAATTATTGACTTAAAACAAGAACCAATTTCTTATTGAAAAGTAACTTTTAATTTAGTTGTATCTTATTTATTTATTTGTATTGGAAACTAGACAAAAATACTTTTTAAGATTTTGTGTTTTTGCCGTGCAAAGATGAAAGAGTTGTTGAATTTCTCGCTCTTATTTCTTGTTGTCATTCACTGCATTCAGAAAAGTTTCTGCAGAGAGTTTTCTTTGATTGCTCGCGTTTTCTGTTTCTTTGTCAGCAATTTGATGACTTTGTACAAATCGTCATGCAGTACAGGTAACAAATAAAGGTTGATCTACTGAAAAAGGGATAAATAAATAAAAATTAAGTGCACTGTCGGGCTGAATGATGAAATGATCTGAATTATTTTCAGATTTCAGATTAGCTGCTTCCATTCATTTTCTTCTTTTCTGAATATTTGACGTCAAAACATATAAATGTTTGAAGTCCTGCCTTCAAATTAACAGTTAAATCTGACATTTACCTCGACGCCTAGCAACACATTTTACTTTAGTCACATAAACAATACCAAGCTTTCAAGGTGGATGCTTTTACTTTCTGTTGATCAAAATTAATATTTAAATAGACACAAAGGAAAAGAAAACAAAAAAACCATGACGTTAGTAAAATCTGTCTTGACCAGTTCAACCAGGTAAAGTCTGATCATGAAGGAGGAACCTGGTTTAAAAAAGCCTCATAGAGTTTTTTTTTATCCTGTGTCACTTTTTAAACAGCTTTTCTTTAGTCAGAGTAAAATATGAGGAAGTAGAGAAATTCTTATGTCATCAGTTTTCCGGTTTTCTCCTCCCTCTTCTGATAAATCATCGTTAGATTGGCCTAAAACTACATAATAAATTAATCATTTAAACAATGACTCACACAATAGGAGAGGTGGTAGAAACTCGTTACATTTAATTAATTACAATTGATTGAGTAACTTTATTGAAAAGGTTTAGTGTTAGGAGTATTTTTACTTTCTGTTTTTACTTGAGTACTTTTATTGTGAAGTATTTATGTTCTTACTTGAGTCAAATGTCTGGATTTTTTACTCATTGAATGAAAACAAACATGTTTTAACCAAAAATCCACCAGACAGACAAACGCCTGCAGTTTTTGTTAAACTTTCATACATTTTTTATTGATAGAAACAGATTATTACTTTTCTTTTTCTTTTTTTTTTTTTTTGCTTGATTTGGTTATTTTTTGTTACTTAAAGGAATTATTGTCATGTTTGCCAATAAAATACCAGCATTTCCAAATGACTTTATATTTTGTTCCGTCTGATCGGGCAATTCTTAAATATTAAATGATTGATGATTTGATCAGTTACTCAGTACAAGAAACTTTTTACCAAATACTTTTTCAACTTCCTGGTCGGTTACATTTTACTTTTACTTGAGCAAAATCTTTGATACTGAGTAGTAAAAAAAAAAAGAAAGTATTTGGGATAACTAGGATTCAAGTGTTGCGTAACAGTTTCATCATTACGTTTGAATTGATTTGTAAAATTATGCAATTACGTTATAATGATTTAATCATTGTGTTTACTAAACTCCAACAGCTTTAATTTTCATTTGTTTAAAAAGTTTAATTAGCAAAGTTATGAAACATAATGAGGGCAAAGAGTTTTAATTTATTCCCCAGTAATTTTGTGCATTTTGTTTTTGTTAGGGTGAGTTTCACCTTTCACCTTTCACCTAATGATTTCTGCAAATTTTCAGGGCTGTAGAATCGCCTTTATAAGCAATAAAGTAATCAGCCATCAAGTAATTATTTTAAGATGACTAATAGCTTATTACCAGTAAAACATGACAATGTTTGACAACATTTGTTTAGATTGTGGCTCTTAATCTGCTGTTTTATTAACAGTTTTAATTAGTGCTGTCCACAATTATTTATATTCTGATCCTTTATTAAAGAGACTATTTTGTTTTAATTTTGTGGATTTTACAATGTCTAAATTACAAAATCTGCTTGTATTCATTTTTCAGCTGTGCTTCATTTTTGTGTCTGGACAAATGCAAGACAATTTTCCTCCATCTTCTGGTCTCAGTTTTAAATTACATCTTGTGTTTGCTCCAGTCATTTCAACTATTTCCATTTTATCACCCCATAAAAACTTAACAACACTCTAAATGTGAAAGTAAAATCTAACTTTGGGATATATGACTTAGATGTACAAAGATATGAGAAAATCAAACTTTCCCCTTCAAGGTTCATTCTCACAATTTTCCACTAGGGGGCAGCAGTGCCAGTTCATGCCAAACCTCTGTGGGCATTGACTTTTAAATACTTTTTTTATTGCACAACAAGCATTTGTTTTTACATTCAAAATAATTTTATTGTAGGTCGAATCTTACTTCAGTCTGTTGACCTTTATTATCCAGCCAAGCCATGTGAAATCAAAATGAAAATGAAATTGAATACTTTGATGTTTATCATCATGTGCAGAAAGCTTCATAAATATGGTTGATTACAAAGTGTGTGAAAAATAAAACCCTGAATCAATGAGCTACTAAAACCATTTTCCTGCAAGAAGTCGCCACTATGTGGCATTTGTTTCTTCCATTGAGCCGCTGCTCAAGATCCTAATGCTGATGGTTTGCGGCAGCCCATAGCTAATCAGTTCTTCCTTAATCTGGAAAAGAAAACACACAGTTGTAACTGAGACATAATCACTGATTTATCATAAACATTATTGAACAAATTAAAGCTTAATAGATCACAGTTAATGTCATGGGCTTTGATGCAGAATGGCAGAGAAGTGAAGTTAAAAAAAAATGTTTTTCAGTTTTCTGACAGGAGGTCAGAGCAGAACAAAAACCATAAATCCAATGGAAAAGCCAGCAGGGAACCAGGGAACAATGCAGACAGTAACAGGGTTTAACATGAGGAACCAGCAAGGAGCGACTGAAAATGAAGTGCTTAATTACTGGGAGGTTGAATTACGAACAAAAGACTGAGGATGATGAGCTGCTGAGTTGCAGATGAGGAGAGAGAGAGAGAGGAAGAGGAAGAGACACATTGGGGACACCCAGGTATCAGAAATGAAACCAACAGAAATCCCTGGACATAACAAACAATTAAACCAGAGAAACAAGGAATAACTGGAGACAATGAAACACTAAGAGGGTCTGAGCTAAAGAAAAACAGAAACAGGAATGATATAATCAAAGAAAGATACTAAGAAATAGAAAATAATCAAAGTTAATCCTTGGAATTTCTTGAACACAAATTATTGCTCTTTAAATCCGTCCAAACAGCAAAGAAATGAAATCACAGAAGGTAAAAAAAGAAACTGCTGAACAACAAAAAGCAGCTGCAGCTGTGATTGTTGTCTCACCAGCTGGGCGAGGGTCTCCTCATCGTTTATCAGCGACACGGTGGCCGAGATCTTTGCTTCCAGGGCGATAACATAATCTAGAACATCAGGACACAAATGCAGCTCAGAATAATTCAGATTAAAACCTGTTGCAGATTAAAGGTCCCAGTTTCAGCTTCATCTGTACGAGTGAAACTCTCAAACTTACATGGTCTGGGATCAAGTGTTTGGTTTGCAGAGGTAGCGATGGATGTAGTGCCAGTCGTCGGCGATCGGGCCGATGTCATGCTCACTGCGGGTGTTGGTGTGCTGGTAGTGGGTCCGGTTGTAGTTACAGCCGAGTCTGACGAAACATCAAAAGATCAGCGAAGAAAAATTGGAGGAGTTCAGGAACAAATGGCAGCAATTAAAAAAAGGAGAAAGACTGAAGGTTTCCATTCACTTTTTGCAACCGTCACGACGACGCACCGAAGGTCAGAGGTCAACACGGAGCTGGAGAAGCTGTGGATGAAAGTCAGAGAAACTTTAGCAACCCTTGAAAGTTTACAATCAGTCCCAGCAGTGCATTAATATCTACAGTGCAAACGTTTCAGAAATATTTACACCCTTTGATTTTTTATGTTTTGTAGCTTTACATTCAAACTTCAGTGCATTTTATTAGACTGATGGATCAATAGAAAGTAGTTTCTTTACTATTACTAATTTTTCAAACTATTGAACAAGATTCTATAATAAATGGCTCAAAAATGACTCGATTATGGTAACATTTTAGTCAAGATACGGAAAGTTGATTTGGAGTTTGGATTTTGGAGCAAAACCAGGAATAAAAATAATTCCACATCCTGTCCACATGTACAACCACCTCCAGAGACACTAATAATAATGAAATAAAAGGTAAATAAATTAATGTAAAAATAAAAATAATTTATTTAATTTACCAAACAATGACCTTTAGTGACAAAAATCAGACAGGAAATGGGCAGAAAAAGGAAGGAAAGATATGCAGCAAAGGTTTCAAGGCCTGGAATTGAATCGAGGATGAATTTTACAGACTTTCATGTAATAAAAATTATTGGACAGTGGATACTAACTTTGCCCGGACAACAAAACAGATGGGATAGCTCAGTCCTCCTTCAACGTCAGATGGCGTCCATCTCAGGGTGAAGGTTCCTGACCCTGATTCGCTCCTGATCACATTGTACGGGCCGCTGAACAGGAGGCCAGTGATCCTTCGAACACAAAAATCAGAAGTCCTGGGTGATATTTCCAGAATTTCCACACAACTTCACATTTTAAATGGGCTCCTTCGTCCATCCATCGCCTATACACACTTCTGCTTGTAGGGTTGCAGAAAGGAGACAGCAGGAAACTGATTTTTTTCCAGCGGTCATTGGGTGAGAGGCATTGCACACCTTGGACATCAGAGAGACACACAGGACACACACACATCTCTAAGGACAACTTAAATCAGGGGAATCCAAGCTTTTTGGCAAACATATACAAAATTGTACTTTCAAACGTAATCATGGGCCAAAAATGAAGCAAAAAAAGTAGCTTGATATTTATTGTTTGTCGAAAAACCTGAAAGGAATTTTTACAGCGGTTTATTCATTTTAGATATAATAAAAGGATTAAACTTCTGCCAAAACCTTTTGTGGTTAATTTTGGTATTAATCTCTGAAATCTTCTAGAAATGTGGAAATGGATTTGAGCCCAGGAGATTCTTGCTGCAAGCATCACTTTGCTGCCCATTGCAAAGCCCACCATGCAGGACTTTGCTTCTTTGCAGTGAAACTAAACCTGTTGAATGACAAATACTGAGAAGAGTCGAGTTCAACCCCGCCCTTTGTTTCTATTTTAAGCTCAGTCCCATATTCAACAAACCCGTCTAACTGGAACCAGTTCTTTCTACCAGGTTGCTTAGCTCAGCCTCTTCGAAACAAGTTTTCCTTTCTCTTACTCAGACTGCGTTGCTTCGGCCTTGACTGTTATTTCCAGGGTCTGATTGACGGTGGTGCTGATTTTTGCCCCATTGTCTGGAGTCGGAGGCAGGAATCTGGGCAGATAGACGCCTTCAGTGCAGGACGGTGCAACAGGATCAACTGCAGCAGAAATAGTACATTTGTAAAGTGCATCATTGGAATCACTGCAGGTATTGGTGTGTAAGTACAGATCAATCTTTTTCAAACTGCTGCCCCCAAAACCCAGCTGGTCCGCAGGTGCCCCCTAGTGGTCCTCGACGTAAATGATTGTTTAAAAAGTAGACTTAGTCATGGTTTACCAAACAGCCCCACCCATCTGATTAGGATGAACAAGTGAGACTTGAGTAATTTTATGTGCATGTAAAGGAGTTTAATAAAAGCCTAACATTGTCACCTTTAAAAACAAACTGGACAGGTATCTTGCTGAGGACGTCTCCTGTGTTCCTCTGTGACGTTCCACCATTTGCTTGAGTCAAGCCGATCGTCTGCCCGGCAATGTCCTCCATCATGAGCTGCACGGCGTACGAACCTTCATTACTGCGGTTGGTGGGGCTGAATGTCAGAGCGCACGACTGCAAGGAAGCAGAAAGAGAAGAACTAAACTAAAATCGCAACTAAACGTTAACACAAGCTGAAGCCCTAAAGGCCGGACAAACCCAGGCGTACTGAATGTACGAGCTGGAAAAATGAAGAGCTCCCTGCACTGATCCCCATTGAAAACCTCAGTTACTCCATCAGATGTTGACTCCTGAAGTCTTCCTGAGTTAAAACATCAGTAAACAATGTGAACTTGTTTTCTTTGCATTATTTGAGGTCTGAATCTTTTTCCTAATATTGACCATTTCTCATTCTCTGCTAATAAAAACTATTTTTTTTTTTTTTTTGCTTTTCAGAGACGTGTTGTCAGTAGTTGATAGAATAAAAGAACAATGTTCATTTTACTCAAGCATATAAAAAGCAAGATTAGAGAATCTGATCGTTTTACACCATAGAAATAAATATATATAGACTTGTTTAGCTCACTGGCTAAAGCAAAGTTTAATTTATTTAAAATTGCATAGATATTACTGTAGCTGCACAACTCTTATAATTGTCATTAATGAATAATTAGTTGTCTGTTCTTTTACTACAGATAGCTAATCATCTGTAAAAGATGATTTCACACCTGATCCAGGTGTGACTTACAGATGAGACGTTGATGACAGGCGCCGGTGTGCAGACGTCGCACTCGGATGCATTTTGTGCATTTCTGCATCTTATTTCATCTCCGTCCGGGTCAAATGCCAACAAGCTGAAGTTTCTCTGGCAGTTAGAAGGAACTCTGGAACAACAAATGTTTCACTCTCACATTTTGAGCCAATCAGAGGAAAAGTCAGTTTAAAAGAAAAATGTCGTGTCAAGTGTCTTGACTGATTAGTGATTTTCGCTACATTGTTTTAGTTCAGCTGCTTAAAAAGCCTTTAAGGAATAAGTCAGCCCTAACAGAAACCATTCTCTCCTTAAATACATAAAACATTTTCTTGTCTGTAATTTTTTTAAAAGACTTCAGCAAAGTGTGATTGTTGTTTTGTCCTTCAGGAAATAAGTGAGAGGAAATGCTAAATTACCAAAATATGCAGTAAAGTGCCTGATTACTAACTTTTAATGTTTTTGTATGTCAACATTACTGTTAAGATAAAACTGATATAGATGCCATTGGAAGATGGGTTTAAGACCAAAAGTCAGATTGGGTTTTAATGACGTTTGATGTGAAGAAGAGAAGAAGAGAAACCACCTGAGAACAGGAAGGACTGTGGTCAGTGGAGACGTGTTGGGTTCGCCCGTATCGGAGCGGATTCCTCTCTCCTCCTGCATTTGGACTCTGAACGAAACAATCCCATTCTTGTTGTCTGTCCAGTTTCCACCAGAAAACCTAAATAGAGACATATTAGAAAGATTTCAGACTAAACTGGGCGGCAGGGAACCCAAAAAAATTGACTCAAGAAACAGAAGCATAAAAAATTAAAGGTATAAAGCATCAGTTCTAGAAATGACTCAAGTTAGAGTAAAACAGTATTTTGTAAAAAGTCTATTCGAGTACTGAGTAACTGATCAAATCATCAATAATTTAATATTTATCAATAATTTAATATTTAAAAATTACATCATTTTCCAAATCAGTTTCCTTCAATGAAAAACTTCAGAAAAACTGCAGGTTTTTGTCTCTGTTTCTGGTGAATTTCTGGTTAAAACGTGTTTGTTTTTCATTCAGTTGGTAGAAAATTCTGAAGTTTTACTCAAGTAAGAGCAGAAATACTTCTTAATAAAATCATTCAAGTAAAAGTACAAAGTACAGTGCAGTAAAAATACTCCTAAAAGAACAAGTTTTTTAAAAAAGTTACTTAAGTTAATGTAACAGTAAAAGCTACCCAATTCTAGCAGGTATCTTCAGAAAACTTATGAAATGTCTTTATGTTGATCAGTTCCGAGTTTATTTCTGTGTGAACTCACCCAAACTGACTCAGCTGGCTCCCATTATTCACACTGGTAACCAGTCTCTCCTTCTGACACCATTCGCCGCTGATTTCCTGGATTTTGTTCAAGATTATCTCTGAAAAGTTGCAGTTGTTTCCACAAACCTGTGCATCAACCTCTGCACAGGTGCTGAAGCTGTACAGGTTGCGAGCCACGGTCTGCGGATTCACAGTAAGAGAGTTTAATAAAATCCAGAGGAAAAGAAAAGCTATGAAATCTTTGAACTCACCGGGAATCCAGCTGCTTGCAGGTCTTTAGTGGAGGAGCTGAACACAAAGCCATAATAATCAGCTTGTGAGCTGCTGATCAGCAGCAGCAGCAGCAGCACAGACGATAACATGTTGACTGAATCAAAGCCTCTATGCACAGACTGGATGTTGTTAGGAACAACAAGGCTTTATGCTTGAAGAGGCACCCACTCCTTACCTCTTTGTCTGCTAAGCATCACAGATACTGAAGGTGAGACAGGATGAAGTCACACAAAGAAAACGACTTTACCTGGAATGAGGAAACGTCGCCGTCTGCTGCGACTTTGGGTGGAACGTGTTGAAATGCATCAAAAACAGATTACATTTAAGGGGGAATTTAATTCAGCAAAGGGACTCATTTTAAACTCAGATATGTGTGAAATTATACGCACAATATTTCTGTTTATTTCTATCTTTTTTCACTTTGCAGGTATTTTGCCACAGTGCACTGTATTGATAGACTTTAAATGAAACATTGATGTGAAAAGATGGCACTTAACATGTAAAATTTACTTGTATACTGTGTCCTTTATGACTTTGCATTTGTGTGACTTTGAACTGCCTTGTTTATAAAATGTGCTACACAAATAAAATTGATTAATTTGATTAATTATGCATTTCTTGGTGAATTTATTTGAGTTTCTTCTGCTCCGCCTTTTCTTTTTGCTTAGGCAGCTTCGATTTTAACTGCTACATTTCTCAGAACAGGTTTATCTTTGTGTCTGTTGTTGTTCTGACAGGAATATGTTGGCATAATGAGTCACACAGTCTGACCTTTTAATGGGTCACATTCATCACTTCACCTCCCTTCACACCTGGATGAAGGTACCAGGAGAGTGTGATCCACTTCACACGCCGCCGACAGACGAGTCCCTGAAGGCGGCGTTTAGTTTTTGACTTGTGGGAAAGATTTCCTTTTTATTTTTGTTTTTCTTCAACAGGGTAGTTTACTAGTCCTGTTATATTTAGTCAAAATTACTTCAAAAGATAAAACCTTATCTGAACCAGGACAGATTTTACATCTTTTTTCCTTTTCATAAATAGCAGCAAATCCATTTAATTGCACAGAAGAAGTCACAGTTTGACGTTGAGGAATTAATCTGAACCTCATCATGTTTTGGTCACAAATTTTATTGTATAAACAAAGAGAAAGCAAACAGACCAAAGAAACTCCCATTTTCACTGTTATTCTCTTGCACAAAAACACAGCAATGCAAGAGGGAATATATAAAATAATTGTTTAAGGCTTCTAATCTTTTACCGTCATGTTGAACTGCGCTCATCAGCATTTCATAATAGAACAAGAAAACATTTACTTTCATCTGCAGCGTTGCTCTCATGTCAAGTTTTGTTCAGAAACAAATTTTCACCGTTCAATTCTCCAGCTTTGCACATTTTTTTTTTTTGTCTTTTTCTAACCATGACAGACTGTATCTGCATGAAATACTTTAAACAGACATTTATTCTGCACAAAAACAGAAAGTTAAAGCCATCAGCAAAATATCATCAAGAACTTTCCCAGAGTAAAAAACAGGAAATACATAAAACTTTGATTTTAACATCCAGAAGTGAGTCTGGGATCCTAAATGAAGGATCTTTGGTTATGGTACCAAGGTCTTCTGGAAACTGAATTTCATCCAAAAGCTGCCTTTTCAAAGGCTTTGTTCTATTACCAGGCCAAAAAACAGTGTTACTGTGTAATTTTATAATTGGTAAACAACTGGAAATATTATGCATTAGAGGAGTCTGGATAATAACGTTTCATTATGGTTCAATAAAATAAGTATAACCCCCAGAATCTGACAAAAACCTGAAGAAAACATGATATTTCTAAGCACATATCGCATCGAGGCTCAGATTCAGGCTGTTGCCTTCACTACACCTCCACTTAAAAGCTTTACGGTTATATCCCTTGGCAGCCCTTGTCTTCTCAGCTCATCTTTGATCTGGAGAAGAAAACACAATTCCTTAAGTTAAAATAACATTTTGTCAAGGAAGAATGATAATGCACAAAACAAAAGTAATTTACTGCAGAAACAACTATCAGACCAGGATAAAACGGATTGTCATTGAGCAAAGGCTACTGACCAGGTTAATGATCACTGCAGAGTCATTCTCCAGGGACAGGGAAGTGGAAATCTTCACATTTAGAGCCAAAACAAAATCTAGAAAAAGCAGAAAGTCAACACTTAAAACAGGATCATTAATCAATAAGGATCATTGATCAGTTATCTTTTCCAACATTTAAATCTTTGATATTCCTTTTGAACCAAATGCATAAATACGTTTCCCTATGGAATGTTTTTGTCCATTATCTCCCATTCAAACTCCATTTTGTTGAGATGCAGTTTAGTTTCTGTTTTCCTGGAATTTCAATGTATGTTTTGCAAATGTGATTAATTATTATTTTCCTAAATAGTGATAGAAACTATTATTATTATTATTATTATTATTATTATTATTATTATTATTGTTATTCACTACATTCACAAAAGTTAAAAAAAATAGTGTACTGTCAAATAATGTGTGGGTATTATTACTATTATTAGTAGTATTAGTAGTATTGTTATTGTGCTCTCATTACCATAGCAATCAGTAACTGGAAGCTCCTCCCCTTTTTTAATGTAAAGGGGCAGAATCCGTCGCACTGATGTTAAATACCAACTTGATTTTCTCTGTTGAATAAATACAATATCTCAGGGAGCCCTCTGTTGTGAAGTCGGCCATATTGGACCAGACATGAACATGGAAGAGTTGCATGTGCACAAGCCAACATTCTTGTGTTGCGTTTCACTGAAAGGGGAGTTTTGTAAAGTAAACTGTACTCCTGTGTATTCAGTATACAGAAATCAAAAGTGGCGCGTAATGACGTAAAGAAGATGCTGCTTGGGATGCAGCACAGCAGTTGATGATGAACCATGTGCTGTCAAACAATATGTGGATGGAAACTTTCAAAACACCGTTTTTTAGTTCCAGGGGCAACGATGGAGACTCTATCAATACAAATGTAATGATAAATGTGGCTCCTAGTTTCCTGCCGTTACTGAAAATAACAATCCTAACGAAAATACAGGTTGGTACATAATATTTCTACTGCAATTTATATATTTGTGTACGTCCAAGGAACGCAGAGAAACTACAAATTTACCAGGTTTGGTGAATCTCTCTAACTTCAGTCAGACTTACATGGCCCTGGTGCAAATGTTGTGGTGGGTTGGTTGGTAGTTGGTGGGAACACAATCGTAGTTGGTGGAGATATAATCGGTGGAAGTGCAGTCGTAGTTGGTGAAAGTGTAGACGTATTTGGTGGAGGTGCAGTCGTAGTTGTAGTTGGTGTAACTGTAGTTGGTGTACCTGTAGTTGGTGGAGGTGAAGTCATAGCTGTAGTTGGTGGAGGTGCAGTCATAGTTGTAGTTGGTGTAACTGTAGTTGGTGTAACTGTAGTTGGTGTACCTGTAGTTGGTGGAGGTGCAGTCATAGCTGTAGTTGGTGGAGGTGCAGTCATAGTTGTAGTTGGTGGAGGTGGAGTTGTGAATAGAGGTTGGATTGTCATGAACGTAAACGCAGTTGGTAGGGGTGTCATCGTGGTCAGAGGGGAAACAATTGCTGGACCTGTGGATTGGGCAGCAGATCAGCAGCAACATTATCGCTTCAGGAAAATGTTGATTGAATTCAAACCGAAAAGAAAAGTATTGATTTCCACTCACTGTTCCCAGTCGTCACAAAGACACATCGAAGGTCAGACTGGTACACAGAGCCGGAGGAACTGGGGAGGTAATCAGAGAAACAGCTTAGATATAAAACTATCACCCCTCAATTCAGTTTAACAACGTATTAAAAAGGTAGATTATACAAACAGAATAAAAAGATCTGTCCCAGAGATGCTAGTTTACAAAATGTTATTATTATTCAGTTCTAATGAACCTATAGTTTCCTCACTCCTCTCCTTCTTCTCTCCGTTCGTCAAAGATTTTAAAATTCTGATATTGGTTTATAAAGCACTAATTTATTTTGGGCTTTCTCAATAATTAACCATGCAGATCCCTTTGGTGTTAGGAGATCTGAACAGAAATAACAAAACCACAAGTAAAAAAATATGAAGCAGCATTTTGAGCTGTTTTCCATACATTAGTAACATAAGACACTAACTTTGCTTGGACCACAAAGCAGAGAGTTAGTTGCTGTCCTGCATCACTGGCCGATGGCGTCCATGTCAGGGTGAAGTTTCCTGATCCTGATGAACTCTTGTTCAATCCGAACGGCCCGCTGAACAGCAGCTCAGTGGTCCTTTAATAAACAGGACAGTTTGTTACGATCATATTTCCATTTTTTCCAACCAAAGACATCACTGTTTTTATTAGGAGCCATTTTTAAAGGTAAATATCATAGTTTCAAATTAAATCTTTAATTAACCAACTAAATATTGAAGCTAAATATTTTGGTCATAGCTAAATATTTAGGTAATTAAATAAGGTAAATTCACTTTCAGGTAACCGTTAGTGGACTACCAAAGTAAACTCCTGCTTTCAAATCAGTTTTAGCTTGATAGTAAAGCTGTCATTTGGAGCAAAATACATAACTGACAAATTAGTTTGCTTATTAAATATTTAATTTGAAACTGACATTTATACACGAATGACTTCTTCTGTGATTGGCTAAATCACCCAAATCTTTGCCGTTTATTTTTGACTGTGTAACTTTAGAAATGGCCGCCTGTAGTGTTGTTGGCATTGGCAATGCTTTTTGTTGACATCATAACTGTCATGCTTTGACAACTGCTGTTGATACTGTTCTTCAGTCAGAAAATAAAATAGAAAAAGCTTTTCTTGATTCTAGTTTCTTTTGCATTTATCAGTAATGTTACACTTGAGTTGTTTGATACATGAGGTTAGTTTAAGGGTTAATTTTCGACATCACTCACTCAGCCTGGGTCGCTTCTGCTCTGACGCTGATTTCCACAGTCTGGTCAACGTTGGTGAGGATCTGAGCTCCATGTTGTGGAGTTGGAGGCAGAAACCTGGGCAGATATTCACCTTCTGTGCAGGACAGAGCTGCAGGATCCACTGGAGCAACATAAAGTAACAAATTAACTGAAGCTGAAAGGAGCTGATCAGTTTGGACATTCAATCAAACAACATGAAGCTGTTAGTGGAGAGGTGAATATTTAACGTAACCAGATATTTCTCTACCTCACCTACTTGTCTTTCCTACATTCCTTCTTGTATATTTTTGCAATGTGTCTGTATTAACCTGTAGTTATTGATGCTTTAAATCTAATATACGCAGAATAAAAGCAGATTTTTCCAGCTCGGCTCTTTTTGGGTTCCAACAAGTTCAGAGTTAATTTTACCTTTGAAAACAAACTGGACAGGGATCTTGCTGATGGCGTCATTCTGAGGTTTCACCTCCTGCGAATTGTTGCCATTAGTGAGAATGATGTTCTGCCCGGTAAAGTCCTCCACCACCATCTGAACCGCATACGGACCTTCAGCACTGCTGTTAGTGGGACTGAATGACAGAGAACAAGACTGGAAGAGAACAGAAAGGAGAACAAAAATACCAAATTAAAACTATGGATTAAGTCAAATCTGCTGTCATTTTTTTTGTAAAATTTGTTTCTCTGTCATCGTTGAACTGATAAAAATCCACATATAAACAGATACACCATAAGACACACAGAATACATCATGTCTATTTAATTGCCTCATTTTAGCAACTGGCAATAAGTCGGGCTCGTTTCCGGTGAGGGTTGGACTCCGCCAGGGCTGCACTTTGTCACCGATTCTGTTCATTACTTTCATGGACAGGGTTTCTAGGCGTAGCTGAGGTGTTCAGAGGATCTGATTTGGTGGCCTTACGATTGCATCTCTGCTTTTTGCGGATGATGTGGTCCTGTTGGTTTCATCGGGACGTGATGTGCGGCTCTCGCTGGAGCGGTTCACAGCCGAGTGCGAAGCAGCCGGGATGAGGATCAGTGCCTCCAAGTCCGAGGCCATGGTCTCGAGCCGGAAAAGAGTAGAGTGCCTTCTCCGGGTCGGGGAGGGTGTCCTGCCCCAAGTGGAGGAGTTCAAGTATCTCGGGATCTTTTTCACGAATGAGGGAAGAAGGAATGAGGCTCAGAGTCTGCCGTGAAGCGGGCGCTGTACCGTTCTGTCATGGTGAAGAGAGAGCTGAGCCAAAAAGCGAAGCTCTCAATTTACCAGTCGATCTACATTCTTACCCTCATCTATAGTCATGAGCTTCGGGTCATGACCGAAAGAACGAGATCTCAGATATAAGCAGTCGAAATGGGTTTCCTCCCGCAGGGTGGCTGGGCTCTCCCTTAGAGAAAGGGTGAGAAGCTCAGTCATCTGGGAGGGACTCAGAGTAGAGCCGCTGCTCCTTCACATCGAGAGGAGCCAGTTGAGGCTCGGGCATCTGGTCAGGATGCCTCCTGGACGCCTCCCTGGTGAGGTGATCTGGGCACGGTGGTGTTTGCTTCATAATTCAGCATCTCCTGAAGACCCAGGACACTCTGGAGGGACTATGTCTCTCGGCTGGCCAGGTCAGAGTTTGCATCTTTTCCCGTTTGGTTGCGAATGACTGGTGACGACTCATGTCATGAATCTACCAGAGTTCAAAGAGCAATGCTCTCTGATGGCACACAAAAAATGTAGTGCAGGTCAGATATTATAGGGAGATATTGCTGTTGGAATAATCTACGGGGCGCACTCTTATAGCATTTTGTAATTTATGACATGATGGGCAACTTAGGTCTGGCCCCGCCCCTTTAGCATGCCCGAAAACTCAAGCTTTTGATAAGTTTTCGATGACCTAATTGACCAAGTATTAAGCAGATATTTTGAAATCCATAGGAGGAGTTAAAGTTGAAGAGGTGCTTAAGGTTGACCTGTTGCTATTTCACTCAGTGGTCACGTTTAATGAAAAAGTAGAAAAATCCAGATTATCCAGTGTTTCTGACTGCAAATGTCCACATTTGATACTCACTGATGAGACATTGAGGACAGACGGAGGCGTGCAGACGTTGCACTCTGAACCAGCTGCATATCTGCATCTAATGTCGTCTCCATCCGGGTCAGAGACCAACAGGTTGATGTTTCTCTGACAGTTTGAAGGAACTCTGAGAGAACAAGAAACATTTGACAGAGCATCACAACCAGATCTCTATCAGTCCCTGCAGGTGTTTGCTTCATAATTCAACGTGTCTAACTGGTTCTTCGAGGTTTCTTCAGCACAAAAATTTTATTTCAGTGGTTTTGCTTTGTTATGAAACAACCTCCAGAATAGTTTCAGTTCAGCTCTCTAAAGATTAACTCTCTCCACAGAAAACACATACTTAGATTTACACTGATTAACCTCACAAGTTGTTTCAAGTACAATAATGTTCATTTTGAGGAGCAACAACATCTGATTTATCCCATCAAAGCATCAACATACGTAACCGATTTTATAAAACAGGAATAACTGTCCGATTTTTATTATATCGATTATCTTTTGCTTCTGATTTGCAGCGTTTCATCTGTATATAAAGAATTAAAAAACAAAGCAAACAACAGTTATCTAAATATTTTTGCTGCGTTTGTAGATAAACTGCTTAAAATGATGAATAGATTTACCTCAGCAGAGGGATGATGGTGGTTTGGGGTGATGAGTTTGGTTTGTTGATGTCTGAACGGTTTCTAATTTCAATGACCAACGTAGCTTCCGATAGTTCAATCCCATTTCTGTTTTCTGTCCAGTTTGTAGTAGAAAACCTACAACAGATGATGTTAAGATGTTTAGGAAGATTAAATCTCCAAAGACCAACAAAACCAGATGATCAGCTGATTATGACAGGTTTTTTCTTCCTTAGAAAGCAGGAAACTCCAGTCAGCCCAACTGGTGAAACTGTCTGGTTTAGGATTTTCCAGCATCAGTTTTAATCTGAACAAAGCAAAATGATATTTCCATTAATGTTGACTTACGAAAAATTTAATGTAGACAGGAATGAGGCGGAAAGACCCTGAATGTAGTCCGTCTGACACCATTCACCTCCTTTTTCATCAACTGGAATCTGGAACTCGCCACAGTTTTCATCACACAACCTCAAGTTGAACTCTTCACAAGAGCTGAAGCTCACCTTAAAGTTGTTGGTTAGCTGTGAAATTTCAGTGAGGATATGTTTAATACACTCTTTAAAAAAGCAAGTGTGATATTTTATAAAGAGGCTCAACTTACCGGGTAAACATCTGACTGAGGGTCTCCAACGGTGTAGCTAAAGACGATGCCATAGTAAGAAGCTTGAGCTCCGCTGATGAACAGCAGCAGCAGCACAAACGACAACATGGCGACAGAGTCACAGCTTCCAGACAAAGACTGAAAGTTATGAGTGTCAAATGAAGTTATACTTCCACAGACAGCCTCTGGTCCACACCCACTGCTCCATTTACAGAAGATTTAATGGTATGCATTGTTACTGAGGCTTCCTGGTGTGATGAAAAATGTCTGATGGCTGATTGTTCACATTCAAAAGTGCAAAATGTGACTGACAACTTGCAGTAAATGCAAAAGTCACAAAACTGAACTGAAAGACTGAAACTTTGTAGAGACAAATGAAGTTAATCCTCCACAGATAATCTCTAATTTACACCCTCAGCTCCATTCTTGGAAGATTTTACAGTCAGCATTAGCATAATGAGGCTACCTGGTATGTGGAAAAGTCTGATGGCTGAAAGATTACATTGAAATGCAACAAACGTGGAAACTCACAAACCTTTTGCTCAGACAGAAAATCATTCTGAGAGGATTTTATCTGTGAGCAGGTTGCAAAACTCAAAAAGCTTCCTCGGTGAAAAAGTCAACATCTTCCAGCTTATTGACAAACACAACCCAATACTTAACAACATCTATTAAAACCAGCACATCGAAATAATCAAATTTGTTTTCTAAATTCTAATTTGCGCAGTTTTATGGTCAATGAAAACACAACTAATAAAAACTATTGGATTAATCTATTAACTGATATCATTTTTAACCACAATCTCCAACTTTTCCTGGGAGATGATATTGTGTTTCCAGGACAGTAAGGATGTAGACTTTCCTCCAGAAAGTTTCTGGAAAGCATCCAAGAAACATTTCAAACAAAACCCTGAAATTAATTGAGACCTTTAACCTCTTCAGTTTTCATTGCATCAGCCTTTATTAGCGTCAGCAATTTATTCTGCAACCAATAAAATGCTAAAACCTGCAGTTATGTAGAAAAGAACTACAGACGGTTCTTTTCTGCAAAAACCGTATGTAGAGAAAATAAAGATGAGTCTTTGATGTAACAGCAAGGAAAACAGAAAACCTTTATTTCATCATCTTAAAGTGGGTTTGTGATTCAGAGATTTAAATGATATGAAAGATATTTTGGAAACTTGCAACCTGCAATAATTTTATCCGAAAACTGTCATTGCAAAGACTTGATGCCCAAGGGATTCTGCAGGTATTTGGGTCATTGGGTCATTTGGGTCCACTGCATCTGCCTCACCATCTCACCACAACACATCAGGACAGAATCATGCACATTTATTCTCTTTGCAATAACGAACAACTGGAAACTATATGCATGAGAGTATTCTGACTTTACAGTATTTGTTCACATTAAATTAAAAAACATTTTCATTTAAATGAATTTAAATAGGTATAACCACAAGAATCAGATGAGAGATTAAAGGCAAATCTTGTACATCAAATCACTTTCCCCATCAAGAATCAGACTCATTCTCATTTTTAGCCACTAGGGGGCGGCTGTTGTAACATATTTTTGGTCAAGAGCAGATTCAAAGTATCCATAAGGTTAAAGCCACTTAACGCTGGAAAAAACAATGGAAAAACGACTCGCAGGCGTTAAACTGCAGGTTAACGGGGTTAATAATAAAAAGGCTTCAGGTAACGTCAACATTCATCAGATTTGATGATGTTGAACTTCTGTGACATTTATGGTCCTGGGTCTGGTGTTGGGTTTTGGGTGGAGGACGCAGGAGGTTCAGTTGTTGTGGTGGGTCGGTTGGTGGCGGTGTAGTTTGTAGCAGAGGTGTGGTTGTCATACTGGGTGCAAATGGAGTTGCTGCTACAGTCGGAGGGGAAACATTTGGTGGACCTGTGGATGGAGCAGCAGGTCAGCAGCAAAAGCTGATCGAATTCAAACTCAAGACCAAAGTATTGATTTCCACTCACTTTCTCAAGCCATCACAAAGACGCATCGAAGGTCAGACTGGTACACAGAGTCAGAGGAACTGGGGAGGGAAATAAAGCAAAAGCAACAGCTTTGATATAAAACTATTAATGAAATAAGCAGACAATTCAGTTTTAATGAAGTGTTAAAACAACAGTTCATATAACTATCGATGCCAGAAATGCACAATTTCTGAAAATGAGATTATGATTCTGCTGTGATGAACCCAACACTAAACTAAGCCCTGTTTTAAACATCTTTGTTCTTTTATGACTTTAAATAAGAATTAATTATTCAAATAAGATTAAAAACGTTCTATGGAAGGAAACCCAGCAGATTACATTCATTCCTCCTGGAGGAGCGCGAAGCTCTTGTATTGAATCATTGACTCTATAGCAATCCCTCATGCTGAGCTTGCACATTGCACCAGTAGAGAGGAAAAACTCCCTTTAGCAGGAAGGAATGTCCAGCAGAACCAGCACCAGAACCTGGGTCAATACAAGTGGCCGTCTGCCACCAATGGAGGTTTGAGAAGAAATAAACAGATGAATCAGGTGATTTAGGATCATTTCTGATGTTCATGAAAGTAAAATGTTGGAGGAATGTTGATTATTAGACAGCTGGATTGTCACAGCTGATTTTCTCCAGGACCAAACAAAATGCCAGACCAGACGAAGCTTCTATGCAAAGAAAAATATTTGAGAGAAAACAAAAAGTTAACAGTTGAAACAACAGTAAATTAAATAAGACACTAACTTTGCTTGGACAACAAAGCAGAGAGTTTTGTTCCGTCCTCTATCACTGGCAAATGGTGTCCAGGTCAGGGTGAAGCTTCCTGGTCCTGATAAACTCTTGGTTATACCTGCCGGTCCGCTGAACAGGAGCTCAGAGATCCTTTCAGAAACAGGAGAGACACATGGCGTTCAAGTGATTTGAGGAGACAGTTATTTGAAAAAGAAGTGTTTTTTGATCTCAAAATATTCACTTTTTTATGGACAAATGTGTAACTTTACTTAATTAATCTTCAAACTGACAGAAGAGTTGCTAGTTTAACTCTGTTGTTTTGTGACCTGCATTATTTTTCCCTGCGTTGCTCCAGTGGATCCTGCAGCTCCGTCCTGCACAGCAGGTGAATATCTGCCCAGGTTTCTGCCT